>JAJEKV010000027.1:9454364-9466511 GCA_021234155.1 Isoetes taiwanensis
TGAAAAAAATCAAATGATATGAAATATATAAGCGAGGATCATAAGAATCACGAAATGTACATGCTTTTTCTAAAACACTTTCAAATGACAAAATCTCGGAGTCACTAATTCAAAGAGTTGAAAGCTATCCAAGGAAAGGTTGAAACTAACGTCCTTGCTACAACAGAGTATTTCAGTCAAGCACTTATCTTTTGAATTATGACGCGCATATAAAGTATAAATAAATGACCGAGTCCGTTACGACTTTACGGTATCGTCGGTAAGACCCAAAATCATCGATTAATGGTTAAGCATTGTGACACTTGTCTTTGCTCCAAACTCCATATTTTCTCCATTTAGTCAACGGATTTGTTGATGTAAACAATGTCTTGCGGCCGAGAAGAAAATGCGTTTTCAAAGGCTGGTAGATCATTAAAACCCTATAGAACATAAAATCCGACGGGTCTCATGCTCACGAAGCTTGCGCTAAACTTACATAAGCGGCCATGGCATATAGTAGCTTAAAATATCCTCCACAGGCTTTTCCATTATTGCATTCAATACCCTCTTTAGCTAAAATTTTGGAATTAGGAAGACTCACCTCATAAATGCCATGTGGAGATGTCTGGTCACGCCCATAAACTTCTTGACTGTACATAACAACACACCATACGATATATCGTTCAACATATCGCCCTAGATTCTTAAATTTAATAGAGCGCCGGTTTGCCAATCGGCACTATCTAGCTCAATCTTCAAAATACTTGATGTTCTCCTTGATATGAAACTTGCTACTTACAATCACTTGAGTAGGTATTTGGAGAACACAAATAGACAATACATTTTGTGAATCAGCATTACTTGCGAGATAAATATAAATATTGTACGGCAATGGTCAATAAATCAAACTTGAGTTAACTTCAAGCCTCTTTAGACGTGATAAAGAGAGTATAACTTCTTTAATACTCACGGAAACGTAACTGGGTAAGAGCCCATGCATGTCAAGAGTATGAGCCATTTCCAAAAAGTACATGCCATAATAATCATTTCATGCGAGCATGTTTTTATCGCCAATATCCACATGTCAAGCGCACTTCAAAGTATACATGCCTTATAGCACTATCATATAGGAACCTCATTTTAAATAATCCTTCATTATTTGTTGTAGAATGGTTCACCAAACCATACATATCACGAAGCTTTTCAAAGGAAACATTACTAAGTTTAATAATATAAATTAAATGAGACTAACATAAAACCAAAGCGGGGTATTTCCAAGTGGCACCACACTAGGTCTACGCACTAAAGGTAAATCGGCCATGCATAATATTCAACTAAAATTGCCTTCATAATTTACCAAAGTGCAAAATTAGCACAGCAGTGATAATCGGTGTTCCACATAGCAGGTGATCAATCTACTTTGTTCAATCCTTGCCTTCTAGAAGCTGGGTGCAGTTTTCATAAAATATGAGCATACGCTCAAGAATATTAAAAAAAAAAAAAAAAAAAAAACCCTAAATAAAATAGGCGGACCACTAAATCAACGGGTAACAACCTTATTGATAGGCACTTAATGCCTCAATGGTCCTTGTCTAAAACTCGAGCATGAAGAGCGCATGATCCAAACACCAAATATAGTATGGAGTTTACATTTTAATAGTAGTGCATATATGAACTTAATTTAGCACATACGAGAACTTATGCAGGTCATGGGACTTTAACCCGATCGACTCCCGGTACTTGTAGATGCGGTTCGCAATGATTGCATATAACTGGTTGGTCTTCTAAGGCCTTAAATCATTATAAATATATTTCGATGAATATTTTGCTTAATAACCCATTTCTTAGGAGGAAATGGTTGCGCTACCTCGGATCCATGCCTCTTTCTTTGTATTACTTGCCTTAAGGTCCCATCCACAGCATTTGTTGTCTTTGAAATACATGCTTCCATAAAGACTTTCCCGTTCTTGAAGATATCGAGTCTAAAAGGTGTTGAATCAATAGGTCGGTCAATATGGTGATGCATATGTTCCTTTTTCATATTGGCGATGAACTTCCTCCTCATGGCTTCCTGCGCCACCTTTGTATATTCCTCATCCTCCCACTGCAATAGGTCATTTCGGCTTCCTCAGTCTTAAGTGCCCCATTGGATTTCCTTCTTGATTTTCCCCTCTTCCTTCTTATCCCCACGCACCCCCATTCGTATAGTAGTGCAGCGGTAGTTCATGCCGATGCGGTGCCGGCCAGTTGTACTGTTGCTTTACGAAGGGGAATAACGTGGCGGCAAATACTTCCTAAAACCCACAACCATACCACTTTTTCGGATGTAACCTGCGGTGGCGGTGCTGCAACTTTTCCCCACATATCATGCGAGGAAATACCCGTGTCTTAAACCGAACACTCGGCAAGCCGGAAAGTCATGCATAGTCCACAATAGTATATACCTCTAAGATTAAAAAGCGTCATTTTATGTGCGCCGTGAGCACGAATACACATGTTCCACAAGCGTTAACTCATCCTGCATTATTCTTAGGTACATCTAAAGGTATGGTTTTTCTTCCGGTATCAATAAAGTCATAATAATGTACCTCTTCGCTCCAACAGCCATGGGGTATGTTGTGGTGCCTCATCAACACTGACCATCACGATCGATTGGCAACACTGCCATATGAGTTTCTACGCCATCCGGTGGCCAGGCCGACACACGGTCATTGGTTCTTTTCAAGTGGGGCCATGTCATTAGGCATGCTTCAAGAGCTACTGCTTGTCATGGGACTAGCATCACATCATCACTAGATGTCATGTGTGGCCAAGTGAGAATCCATTAAAACAGCAGTCTTTAGCAGACATCAACTTTAACCTATATAATATAACTAGAATAAATTAGGCGACCTATAAATCTTGAAAATAAGTGAATCTCTGACTGTTTGTGAAGTGATGCATATACCTTGGGATTATTGGAGAGTGTCGGGAATAACCTTTTAGTCCCAGGTTTTCACTTTAGGTCATTCCTGTGTCTCGGTTCATATACGAAGGACAATGAGTGGACTTTTGTACCAATGAGGGGATATAAGATCATCTGATCATTTGGACATGCATGTATGACTTTATAACCAAGGCAGTCGCTTGAATCATTTCTTAACTTGAGATGTAGGTGAGCATATTTGATGTACAGGAAGGATCTTCTAGGTACAATAACTGCATCTAAAATTGGTAAGATAAAGATGGAATGGTAGGTAAGATAAAGAAAGATGATAAGTATGTCACCTCAATAGGCGAGACACTTGCATTGCTCCACTTGAACTTGGTTTTGGAGATTGAAAGTCGCGGGCAGCATGCAAATAAGCGAGGAGGTTAGAAACGCGAAATACTTCGTGTTAAAGCGTTAACAATGGGGTCATCGTCGGTGACCAATCTCGAAGGGTGTCACATCTTTACCATGTCCTCTCCACCACCATCCTCGACATCATCTAAATCAATGTCGGGTAATTCTTGAAGCTGACATGCTGAGCATCATTTCGTCACAGAAACATTCTCGGTTTCATCGTTTCATCCTCTTCCTTATTGATGGTATACAATATCTTCCGTGTTGGTCTTGTGGCGGCGAAATTCACGGCGATAAGTTTCCTGCACCGTGACTTGGAACTAATGGATCGGAATGGAGCTCTGAATGAGTTCATTAAGCGGGGGAGTAACGTATTAAGCATCAATAATAAATGATGTAATAAGTACTTCATCATGACCATGCATAGACTCCACGAATGACAAAACATATTTTAAAAAAAAAAAATGCTATTCCTTTTTTTTTTTGGTACAACATACTGGCCATTCTATCTCAAATGGAGAGGTCTATCATAGCGATGGTTGATGAATAACTCATCTCCCAATGTTTTATGCTTTTAATAGCACATAGCAATCATCATCTTTTTGCCTCTTGTAAAAAAATCTTCCTCCTCTGACACTCTAAAATTCACAATTGCGCCAGCTCACGGTTATCAATAAATGATGTTGATGAACCTGCAATATGCCATAGACACACGGCGACCATCAATAGCTTCAACTCCTCATCCTTTATTCTCAATATGACGTAGGTCATTCCATAAGTCTCCTCCTTAAGCATATTTAGTCAAGTTTGCCAAGTTTTCCAATCGTACCGGAGGACCTGCATATAGCATTAATGGAGATGTGGGTTCCTCGCTCCCTTCTGCTCTAGCGTCTGGGAGGAATAAAGACCAAATCCGACACGGTTCGTCTGCGACTCAGCATAATGATGTATCTTCTTCCCCAATAAGCAAATTCTTGATCCATGGGGATAGGTAAGTCTCACGGCCACAAGCCAAATGTCTTGAGGCCCTCCTAACAAAAGGTCGAGACTAATCTTTGCAATTCTTGAGGAATTTCCACGCTTTCAGGCGATGATACCCCAGCGTTCTTAGGAAATATCGACTCATACAATATTCTCATGATTGTAGCCCTTCGTGTTCTTTCACGCTGAGACACTCAACGTTAGGCACCCATCCACATTATTGATGGGCCGGAGTTCTTTGGCCCCGGTTTCATATGCCTCTAGAATGACGTTAAACGAAATCCACATACAGTTTGGAGGGAGGCGTCAAGTATACCTACGTATTTAAATATCATAAACATCTTGAATATATACTTGGTACGGGAGGATACTCTTAAAAACAAAAGAGCAAATAGTCATTGTGTACCAACCTAATATCACATGGCCCGAGCGCCGGATGCGGTGGGTTGTTCAGATATACCAAATCTTATCGGATGGTCTTCCAACAAGCCTTATTTCGGGATAATATACGGTATGAATATATATTATCACCTGACCGTCACCTAATTACATATAGGCTTAGGCGACATATGCGCATAAACCATAAAAGGAGGTAGTACCTAGAATTTTATGTGACCTAGTATATTGCATGCTAAGGCCACGTATGAATACTTAACATCTTTGCCATATGGCAATAGCCCGTGTGTCAGGCCCCAGCCCTAAAGTCGTGGGGATAAGGGAGGCATAAACCCTAAAGAAACCCTTTAGGTCCTGACCCCCACAAAGTCGAGGTTAGACGGCGGTGGGCGTTTCTCGTAGACAATAGCGGAGGCAGGCATTCCTTAGTGACAGCTCGATCCAAGCGGCAATCTAGAATTAAATGACATGGGCGCCTTGAGGAGGGCGGGAGCTTGACCAAGAAGCTAGGTTAGTGGTTGATCCAGATAGTTAGATCCAAGTTTTCGGCCCACTCATTCCATAAGTTAGTGTTCATTCTTGGCTATAAATGACCCCTCTGACTAAGAATGATAGGTATATTTCAAAGGAACCTAACCATGTATGATTAGGTAGATTAGAATAGATCCTTATTCTATTGTTTGATTCTGTTGTGATGATATTGTGACATTCTATCGCCACTCTTTGTCTTTACGTGGGAAGAAGTGAGACCGAGCCCGTGGTTGTATGATCATAGTTTTGTTATTAATTCCCAATTAATAAGCTGGCTGTCATGAGCACTTTGGGTGGCGGGCTAGGCCAGGTGACAAGGAGGGCTTGTCTAATCACGGTTGATCCATTGTGACGTATGTGATAGGGAGCGTTGTGAGCTGGGCCTAATGCCACAGCACTGCGTGAGGAGGGCGGGGTATGGGCTCGACTCTGCATTGGGGTGATCACGTCTCATCTTCGGTGAGTTCAAGTCGTATCTGACGGTGGCTCTCTAGCTACGCCGTGATTAGCATAGACCTTACGGAGGAGAGTGATCTCCTCCCTGCCTCATGTGGGGCCCGGGAGATGCCCGATTAGTAGTAGCCCCTACGGCTGTTCACTGGCCGGGGCTGCAGTGGGGCTCCAATGCCTGGGCCTATAGAAATTGTACACGGGAGGGGCGGATGGGTGGACTGCCCAGCAGCCCATGTTCGATGCGGCCAAGTCCATTTGCCTGCAGATTACATGCTGCATTAGCATGGAACCCCAAACGCCGATTCGATCCCCATGAGTACAGGCACAGGTAGGATCTTCCTATATCATGTCGATGTCGCGATGTGTGATGCATTCACTGGCGATGGTGGACCACCGCCGGTGGGTATGTTGTGTGCTTGATGTCATGTGCTCATGTTTTGTTTAAGCTTAGATTGCATTTGATCGAGAGCCAGGATGGAATAACCGTCCATTCTTCCCGTCGGGTTCTTAGCCACCATCGAGAGCGGAAATGTTAGGTGGACTGACCTCACACATCGTGAGCGGAATCTTGGTTTGAGGATGATCTCGGTTGTATCTGATCGGGGCATCATTATATGGTAGTACAATAGTATTCGGAAGCTACGATCTTATGACCGGAGATCGAGCACTAGCCAAAATCCTGCAAGGAACTATCATCTAGACATTCGGTCTTGGAGGTAAAAAGCCCAAGCACAAACCTCGATGAGGAAAAAAAAAAAATTGCTCACGGGTAGAGTTAATGAAATTATCTAAGATTAGGATAAATAAGAACATGGGTGGATAGATAAGCAGTCCCGAAAAAGCGCTGAAAGATCCTACTAAATTTCAAGCACTTTTTTTTTGGCCAATGACTCAAGAGTGCGCCCGAGGAGCATGTTGGGATTCGAGACCTAATGGCCTCTCGTGCACTCTTGGGAAGTAGTCACCCATAAAGGAACCCTAGAACTTGGCCTTAAGAACCTTTAAAATGGTAAAATAAAGATGAAATCTAAGCAAAAGCTTGAAATAGCTAAATTATATGTTAAAATATGAAAACATTAAAGTCTAGTCACTTTTGGAACAATGATAGAAACAAAAGAGTGTAGGAGTATCAATTAGGTCTGACCCTAACCCCTCTCAGCAGCACTCTTAGGGTAAATCTAAAGTGACCTCAAAAAGTCAATCATAACTTACTCCAAGGGTAAAAATAATAAGAATCTTGCTTGGAATGCTCGAATTAGTAAACGATATGTAAATTGTGTAAGTGGATGTGGTGGGTGAAGGCTATGACTCCAAGAGTGCCCAGGCATGAATTAGGGTCTGAGCCCTAACCCCACCAGCACCTCTTGAGCCATTCGAAGCGGACCAAACAAGACCCAATTTGGCCCAAGATGAGAGACTTTAAGCGTGAATAACCCCGAATGACTAATTAGGCCAAACCCTAAAAATAAACCTATAAATTACGGGACATAGGTCATTTTTTAGGTTTCTCCTCCCAAGTGCTTCCACGACTCCTTCTCATTGTTGATCCTTTTGGCCTTCTGCTCCCAAATCGAGACTGTTTTGTCATACAATAGCTAGGACCAAACAAGCCATATAGTAAAGAAGAGACTGATAAACCGGTAGCCAGTAACTCCATGGGCAGGCAGGCTCAAGAGATCTTGGCTGACACTAAGTGAAGGCGACGGAAGCGGCCTAGGTATCTGAGGAATTTGGAAAGGAGGCATGCAGAGAAGAAAAGAGCGGGAAGAAGAAGAAAGGCAAAGAAGAGAAGAGAAAGGTCGGCGAGAAAGGGAGGAGGCGAGAAGAGAAAGCGGTGGGGAGGTTGCGAGGAAGCGGAGAGGCGACCAATGGCGGAGGCGAACCAGAATAGAGAGGTCCCAGGCGAAAGGAAAATCACAGCAGTGAGCCCCACAAGAAAAAGGAGGATTTCGGTGGGGTGTAGTCATCGTTGAGCGACGGTCTCCATCATCGTCGGAAGATCTTGGGTGATGTGGCGGACTGCTTGGGGGTACTTCTGAGCTGGAGAATCCTCACAGCGAGCCTAACCCCCTCCTCAGGACCTGGATGAAGCGGGAGAAGAACCAGCAGCTGGGACGGTAGGGCGGGTTGACCCTCACCGCCCATTACCCCGTTTCAGGTAGCGGGCAAAGCCGGTAACCCAAGCAAGCATGAGGGAAGGAAAGAGCGGCCGGGGACTCTTACACTCTGGGCCAGAAAGGAATTACAGAGGGCTAGCGGACTACCTGATATACAAGAAGATGCAGCGAGTATGCGCCTGCGAGGCACATAAGTGGGTACGCCGAGGTGCAGTAACAGGGAGGCGTTCAGCTAATCTCCACGGTGCGGAACCCCGAGAAGCCCCTATGAGGTCTCATTTTCACCACAGAGGCCTGGGAAATCAAACGCTTCCCGAAGGGCTCACAGTTTAGATCCAGGAAGCTGACATTCCGGAGGATTCGTCAGAAATCTTGTGGGAGTTAGGCTGACTTAAGCAGTAATCAACGACATATTGCTAAACTTTACAAGAAAGCAACAGAGATAGGTGTTAGAAGATTCTGGCATACACTCTCATGCAAAAGTCACCCTTCAACCAAAAGGATATAAGTAACAAATACATCAAGAGGAGAGACTAATAGAAGCGAAATTTCCTTCTTGTAACTAACGGATTTCTGATGTATGAAAAATTTTGAATAATGAGATATATAGTGGTTTAAAGTAATGCGTCGGTGGAAGTGCAGTGTTAGTTTTGGAGCAATTGGAGTAATTTGATATGACTCAAAGAGTCTTGGCGAACACAGATTAAGTGCAACTAACCCCACTCTCAGCCTCTACATTCATCCAGCCAATAGGAATATGGTCTGTCCCTTGCTCCAAAGCGTGGTAAATAAGCCAGTGAAACTACTTTAAGAAGAAAACAAAGGTACCCCTTCGGTGAGTTTTAAAAGCACCCGTTAAATGGAAAATAGACTACTTGACTCGAGTGCTGAGCATATAGGTCCCAACCTAAACCCCCTCGCGCACTCTTAGAGGCGCCCAACCTTCGAGTTCATAACTTGGAGCTAGACGCCACCAAATCATTTAAAATTTCTTGCATTAGAACCCTAAATTTTGTAAGACAAGCCAGCACAGCTTCAAATTAACCCAAAACATTAACCCCTTCATCCCAAATGTCAGTGTTTTAGAAACCCTAAAAATTTTTGGGGCACCAAATTCCCTATATATACATAACCCCAAAACCTCAACCAGTATCTGCTGCTGATTGGCGATCTCGACTTACTCGGCCTCCAGTTGGTTTGATATAAAGCAACTTCTAATTCGTCATAGCTCTGAGAATCTTTCCTTCAGGTTGGTATATCCACATTCTTTAGTAGATGTCAATATAGTATTCGGTGTTTTCAAAAAAGAATTTAATGCTCAGCAACCACGAACTCAATCTTTTGACAAGTCTGCAAGAATTCCCAAAGATAAAGTTGTCCTAGCTTCTGAGAAGAATCTTAGCCATGCATGGGGTGCTGTACCAAGGACCACAATGCGACAATCTCGGGTCATGTACCCAATATTTGCCAAAGTATTGCGACGAGAACCAGCTTACCCGGCCTACATGACCCTAACCTGACCTTATTGGAAAGTTTTCTTCTCCTACAACACGACCTTAGCGCTATATCTAGCGATATAAATGAAATATCAGAACCATCAGTTTAACCCTTTGGAGGTCACACCCTTGGATAGCAATGACGACTACTCTTTGGAGTGAAGAGACCATATGAAACCTTCAGGAAGTGAAGACTCAAGCGAGAAGCAAGGATGACATGGGGTGGACCGGGAGGAGGCAGGCGAACAAGACATCACCAGGCAGCGGGACCACCAGGGTTGCCACAACCAGCTCCAGGTACGGGAATAACAAACTTAGCACCAATCATAGTCGAGACGAATACTAAATGACATCAAAAACCTCCCCGAATCACGGGGAATGAGAGGCCTCACGTCAAACTCCTTCACCTTCAATGACAATGATTTAGAAGACTTCATTGACCGAAAGCGAAGAATTCAGGGTGCAAATCGAGAAATGACTACTTACGGGACACACCATATCGGACATTTGGAAACACGGTGGCTATCGGAGTATGATGGCGGAAGAACTCCCTCACAGGAGGGTTACCAGCACTGAGGAGATGGGAATAAGGGGAAGACAACAAGAGTACTTCAAAGAGTCTTCTTCCTCCGCAAGAACAGGTAGCAAAATTCGAGAGCCTAGGCTTGACAAGTGCTCTGACGCTCTTCCGGGATTATAAGGGAATTAAGTTCAAGTACCCGAAATAAACCCATTATGCATCAAAGGCCACCAGAATTTTCAGGAGCCCGTGGAGAATCTGGGGCCTCAAGTATCTTAAAGCTCCTAACGAGGCGGTAGAGTAATGTTCTAAGCACTTCAGCCCATATAGGAGGGAAGGCTCACGGTCTTCAAGTAACACCCCGGGTTGTAGCATGCATAGCTATCGGGAAAAGTCGACCATGTTATTTGGTGAAGCGGAGGAAAGCGATATGGGCATTTTGACTACAGTGCCCCACCTTCGTGAGTGGGTTGGTGGCCATGACTCCTTACCTCCATAGGCCGGGTGGGGAGCTAACATCTGCCATCAGGGGGGATCAACAAGGGATATGGGAACTTGGGAAGTGGGTAAATTACATTAGTAAAGAGATTCCTTGAGGATCGCCACGACTATCGGTAAATCAATGCTAATCCTTGACTCTTTGTGTTAAGATATATAAATTTATATATATATTAATATAAGATCTTTTGAATTACATTTAAAAGTGGCTTTTTATACCTTTGTTTTAACAATCATATCATTCAAACACTTAATACGTAACAAAAAGAACTCATGATAAATGGTGCTAATGTAATATGTCTTGATGTCGGAGGCGGGAATGAGCCTTGAGTTCAAAGGCCAAAGGCGATGGACTACTCGGACAATTCCAACCTCGTAATCTATTGAGGAATATTATGCAAGCAGGAGGAAGAGAGATTTCACGAGATGAGTCGGATGCAAGAGATAAAGCCATGTTGGCAGGCGGGGGAAGGCAGTGACAGCGAGAGCAGGCGGGAAGCAGAATGGCGGGACCCAGTGCTTACGGGAGGCCCCAGAGCCCGTTGACACAAGGAAGAGAAGGAGAAAAGAGGGCGCACGGATCTTCTAGCTCAGCTCTTGAGACAGCTCGGACTCAAGCTATGAGTGCAGGGAAGAAACAAGAACCACAGGAGAAATGTGATGGCGGGTCAATGAGCTATCGAGGAAGAGGTCATTTCGTGGCAGTAATGTTTGGAAGGCACGCAAGATGGAGCGATTTTCCGGTAAGCGGTCGAGATGGAAGCGGCTTATGGCTAGGCAGGATGAGTGAGTACGGAAATGCTTACGGCAGAAAGGAGAAAGTAAAGATAAAGAGGCGGGGGTAGCCACATGCTTGAGGGCAGCCGGATTTGGTGGAGAAATTGTCTCTAAAACCCATAGAATGAAAAGCAGAGACAAGTGTAAGGTTCACAAAGTTAAAAGGCTTAAAAGCACTATGTCCCAAAGAACACAAGTGCACCAGATACAAACATTCTGAAGTTGTAGGGGAATAAATCCCAAGTACAAAAAATATCTGGAGAATTCATGAGGTTAGCAGGGCTATATATGTGCAAAACTCGGTGAGGAAAGAAGCGTTGGAAGGCTATGTGGAGAGGCAGATGAGGACCTATGGAAGATAGTCAGAGCCCTCAACCCTTTCGATGCTCTGGCCCAGGCAGCCTCCAGCCTACAAAGGGGCGGACCCAGAAAAGTAGACAAACAGTAGTATGACAAGAAACTGTCTGGAGGCGAGCCCAGAAGCGGCGATGCATGCTGAAGACACCTTTGCTGGAAATCAATGGAAGCGGCCGAGCAGGTCAACTTCAAGATAAAGGACAAAGGCTCAAATTATTCAAAGGCAGGTCAGCGGTTCCTCAACTCATCCCGAGAAAAACTGGCGAGAATGTATAGAAAAACGATTTGTGCTTAGGGGTGTTTCCAGCGGGCATAGAGAACACACAGCCCCATTGATCAATACGACGCACGGAGATGGGAGGTTGGGAACCCCGTGAGAGAAGAAGAGGAGGGCGAAGGGCTGAGCTATATCCATGGTGGTGTCACATCTTTGCATGTAGATCTGAGAAGCGCGGAGAGAGCGGTGCAGGAATATCCACGATTGGTAGGCATGCGATCTTTATGGTCCTCATAGGCTGTGGCGGTTCCCACAATTTCGCATCACCAAGGATGGCACAAATGCTAAAAGTTAGAAAACACTAAAGTCTAAGCGGACGATGAGTATTGCTTGGTAGACCATCGGGGCTACGGCCCGTGAGAGGGTGAATTTCAATATAGACTTACGGTATCAATATTGAAATGGGGCGGATCATGAGCATAGGAAATGCCTCATCGTGT
>JAJEKV010000027.1:9486012-9664955 GCA_021234155.1 Isoetes taiwanensis
TCAGTTACACATAAATATGTAGAACTAAGCATGTGAAAATTTTGACAGAATGAAATATCAATAACCATCTAAGACAACAGAGTCGGAAGAATGCCATGGTTCTCTCTGCCACCATTCTAGCAGTGATTTATATCTCACTTAGATCTATCTTATAGTCTGAGCTTTATGGCAGTGCCTTATTTGGCCTCCGTCACTATATAACCATATTGCCCGCCAGCATTCCTCGGTCAAGGCCCCGAGCCAGAATTTGCTATCTCAGGAGTTTCTCCTCCTCTAGTCACGCCACCGTGTCGCTACCACATCTTTAACATCCTGATTTTCCTGCCCACCCAGTGAGGCTGTACCTTCTCTATATCTGTACGGTGGCCGTACCTTCAAACAGGACTTGTCGCCTTGAGAGTAATTTAGCGTGATTCTGGTCGGGCGACTCTCTAATGAATTGCGCTCCCAGCACTCACCTGTTGCGTCATCTCGAACCTTTTTTCCATCCGCCTTGTGTATTTTACTTGTTGGCTGCCTCCGACAAGTTTGGTCCAGAGGGCAGACCCATCCTGTCTTAAACTCCATATGGTCTGCTTACAAAATTGCGCATATGGATCAAATAGAAGTTTTTCAATTTTTTTTGATATTAAAGGCCAAAGAAGTTGGTTGTGTTGATTGCCACTGTTTACCATCGGCTGATTCTCGCCTCACGCTGGTCGGCTTAAGCTTCCTCTCTCTCCTCCTCCTCCTCTGTGTGTGGCACTGGCTGCCTGGGTAGGCTCCAGTGATTTCATTGATATGTTTATTTCTTCTCAAGGTAGCTGTAGGGCTTCCTGCAGGGCACTGAGGGAAGACCCCGCAAGAGGGGCCTAGTGTATCTATATATTTTTTTCACATGAAAGTACTGTTGCTTCCAAGACTTTTACAATTTCCTCTATTCCGCCATTTTTCCTCACGATTCTGTGCCCGCTGGTTTTCGAAAATATGATGTGACAAGTTGTTTATAGGGCTCCCAACCTCACGCTAACCATCCGCGTGGATTGTGTTTTGCGCCTCTACGATCCCCTTTCTCTGACACCCAGATGATAGCCGATTTTCGCTAGCTCCCGAGGTGGTTGGCGGTTGCATTGGCAATTTCACCTTCCTTAGGGTGTGGGGTTGGAGTTGATATTGAGGGTTATGGCCGAGGCGCAGCTTGTCCGTTAATTTTGGACTTGACGGGCCACGCTGATTCAGGAACCTTTGGGGTCGAGGGCCCATGAGTATGTTTCTGGGTTACAGGCTGGTATGGCTTGCCACATGGATTTTTCACCATACATTCATGTTAGTCACGGTGGGTGTACCTCATGGGTCATTGTACTTTACCATCAACTCACTGAGTGCTGTTGTTATATGGACCTTTCCTAAAATTTTGGCCCCGATTATATAATATCTAGTTTTATATTTGGAGTTTTATATATACATAAGACTGGTTATGACGACGTGTTTTAATGAGGCTTGTTGATATGTGTCCAATTTAGACATGTCAATTCGTGTCCTAGAAATGATGAATGAAGACTTATATTTAAAGATGATTATGCTGTGATTTGACATCATGCCACTGTGATTTTGATCCTAAAGGAACCCATAGACTACAATAGGGATTGCTGACCTCTGTGAGATGTCGTCATTGCTAGTTACCGTTACATAGGGTGAACTAATTTTTTAAATATCTCACACGTGATATCCTATATATTGGGCCAGATGCCCAAGATGTTAGCAAGTTTTATGCCTTATTGTGTGGATCTTGTGAAGAAAACACAGAAGGATATAGTCATCACTGGTGGTTATGGTACTAAACCAAAACCGATGTCAAATGTCACATAGAGAGAAGAGCCACTGAGAGTATGAAACATATCCAATTTTATTAATCTAAACAAGGGAGTTACCTTATATGAAACCAACATTAGAAAACAACCTGACGTAATGGTTTCCAATTTCAATGAATATTCGGAAGCAAATCTGAATGTTAGATTAGCCCAATTTGCAAGCAAGAAACATGAGTATTACTTTGTGTGATCACCTATCCATTTGGTCTCCCAATACTTTCTTCTGTATGCAGACATTGACGTCGGTGTGCTCTTACTATCGTATATTTGAATAAGTTTTGAACCAAGTTTTCTACGTATAACGTATGTCAGGTTCATCCGAAGCACCATTTGTTGTTTTAAGGGTCAGACTGTCATAGCATTCTTCAGACGCCGCCACTGGCAAGGCCCTATCACTATTGCTTTCGCCGCTCCCAGTCGGTAGTTCCACTCGTAGTGATCATGATTATCCTTTAAAATTTTAACCCTGCATGTGCAGTATAACATTCACACTACAAGTTAAGTTAGTACTTGGTTAAGCTACTTAGTTAATGGCTTTTGTATTTTTTTTAACGAAAAATACAAACTCATGCCCCCTTCACATGAGACATGATCTTTAACATCTAGTGCAAATTTAACTAACGGAATTTTTTTTGACTAAATGTTAACGAACCTTATCGTGACCTCATCGAGGGCCACACTAAGGCCCGTTAGCTATGGCATGGCGCGAGTCTACTGAGGAACTAACCGTACACACGCAGTCTTTGATTGTGTTGCCAAACCGCCTGTGGACAAGGCCGGAAGCAGAGGCGCGAGTCGTAAGTGAGATGGACCGCTAAAAATGATATTTTAAGTGGGGCATGAATGCTTGCTGTAGTGAATACTGATTATGTTGGCTTAAAATTCTTTAACGAATTTGTCATATTCCGAGAATGCTCTCGAGTGCAGTTAGTAACAGAATTCATCTGCATTTTAGAATCTTGTTCATAAAATGCCGATTCAAAAGTTGGCAAACATTGTTGGCTAGGAGCTCAAATCATGTAAACAGGGGGTCCGTCTGGAACTCTGCAAGACACTCGCGGAGGACCCTTGGATCAACAGAGAACCGGAGAGCTATGTCACGCTGGATTTGCAAAAGTCAATGGGATTACATGAGCTCTCGCAATCGAGAGAGAAATGATGGACAAGAAAAATCTATCTAGTTTGAATGCTAGCTCTACTGTATATATAGTACAATGGTCTTTTGGCCCAATATAGATACTCGATGATCTCAGGCCACTCTCGGCGAGGCCCGACGGTAGGGAATGTCATGATGCTTTAGTGTTTTAGAATCATCAACATGCCGACAGCTTATGCCGACGGGGCGCCATTTGGTCTGCTTTTTTCCGCTTTGATCGATACCTGGAGTGACCTTCTGCACCGGGTTCTTGATGGATTTTAATCTGGACTTGTTTTATTCAACGGTGGGGTAGATGAATAGTCCTGCACAGACGACAGGATCAACACTTCACCAAACGACACCCAGGTGCAAGAAAAAGGGGAAAACTGCCCTCGGTGGTGGAAATCCAGCAACCTTTAAAACATTCTTGACAAGGAGGGCAACATCAGAATAGAAAGTTATAATGAGTTCTTTGCATGCTTGAGATTTCTGTGGAGGAGCAGACCTATTGTCAGGCAGTACTAATAAGAAACCTGTGAAGGCACTATATCTTCAAGGCACGTGGCCGGCAGTAGGGACAAACCGCATTCCATGAGGCGTCTCGAGGCCAAAGGAACTGGATTACCACATTGGGGTTAACACAGGATGCTTCTCTCGGTAGAATTTAGAAGTAGGGTAATTTTAAAGACAAAACTCATTGTCTCGCGGAAATGTAGGGATCCCGTGGGAGGGCAAGACGCCCAAAAGAGATCAGACCAGACAAAGATGGAGTAGGCGCTCCGCCAACCTCGCTCATTAGGGATGAAGATCCAATCTGTGTGTTCTCTAAAGTAGCACTGTCCTCCCAATGAGAGAGCGGTGAACAAATCGTGGATCCCATCAGAAGATCTGTGATATGAGCAGGGTCCAGTCTTGCGTGGCTCTCCGTGAGACCTTAGTCCAAAAGGGAAGACGCCAGTTCGAGGTGAGATATCTGGGCGTGGAGGGTAATCGTAAGTAGACACGAGGAATGAGCAATGCTTTGCGGGCTTTGCCGCCCGCCTGACCCCGCCATCAAGATCCGCATCAAGAGCACCGACCACCGACCCCAACCGAGCTGGCTAAACAGAAAGACCGAGAAACCAACCCAGGCGGGTATAGTCTAATCATCGTAGCGTACCAAGAAAGATGCTGTAGCCACCCAGTGTTGTAAATAAATTTAAAATGGAACCTCACATGACAAATTCTTCTCCAGACCTGTCGGAAGGCTCCCTGGCTTAAGCAGGAGGGAGGTGTGATGAGCAAGTCTGCATGTACCTGTCGAAAGTAATGGTTTGAGCAGGATCCCCAGAACACCCATTGTCTGTAATAAAATGCTGAGCACGGGGTTGCCCTCAGAAAATCAGTCTAAGAACTTATCCCTGTATCATGAAAAAAATCATGAAGAAATATAAGCAGCAGGCTGGACAACACGGAAGATGCGACAAATCTAGATCCGGCTGCTGAGAGAAGACTATGACCAATGTAGCACAGTAGTAAGCCTTTTGTCTTCAATGGAAAGGTCGCCAGATCTGGAGAAACTGTAATCGCCATAAGGGGCTCATTGTTTGCCTTGTGCCCAATACCACTTCACAAGAAAAGACAGCGCCGGGCAACACAATCCAGATAGCTGAAGGTGTGGAAAGTCCCGCGGAACAGGAGAGCAAGACACATACTTATATTGATTGAGCTTCTTCCGCAGATTGAATAACTTTGTCGGACTTGATGCTCCAAACTTGGTCTTGCACCACGGAAGATGGTGGACTCCACTGGCCTGAATCTTCCGCAGGAAAGTGCTGCCTGGGAAGATGATGGCTCGTGAGGATTGCTGGTCAAGAGTGGCAGGCCCCTCGTATCATCACAGCTCGTCAGCTTTTTGTGGAGTTGAGTCTCGAGAGGCGTGACCCTGACTTTGTAGCTTGGAGTTGGCCGTTTAGAGAAATGGATGCGTCAAGGCGTACATCGAAATGCCTCTTTGAGCTGATTGTTGTAATTTTGGGACAGCCTGTGGTACATTGCTTTAGAGGTTAGTAAGTGAGGTTATCCCACTTGAATGAGCCAACAACTCTTGAATAGTGGATCAGACTGAAACCCGCTAACGCGCGTGTTGTTAGCTCCTTTCTGTCTCACTTGGTTTCCCCACGGGTCCGTGGTGAGCCCTGTGCTTTGTTGAAGATCATCTCTAGACTTAGCTTGGTGGCTGCCCAGAACCCCGTGATGCCTCCCGTGGTCCCATGTAACCTTTGAACGCTATCCATGGCGGTTTCCAGACCTTGGTAGCTGAGCACAGATGCCAACATTATCCGCTGATATTGGTATAGTCTGTCTGAGGGTGGTGTAAAGGCACGCTTTGTCCTTGAGGAGATTGGGACTCCTGGGAAACATTTTTGAGCGAGAATACATGCTTGGAGGAAGAGGATCGAGTATGTGTTCTTTTGGTGTTGAGCAGGCATCAAGGAGGGAAGGAGAGAAGGATTTGTATTGTGAAGTCTTATTTCATGAAGGTCTTCTCGGATGGAGAAATGAGATTGAGGTTGTTTGGTGGAAGCTGAGAGCTGTGGGTCGTGAGGGCTGGACCTCACCTGGGGGCAGAGATAATGACGAGGATGGCCCACAGGGAGCACCCACAAGTGCATCTAAGTTCCGGCGAGGGGTTGCCTGATGCTGATCAATTTCATGAAGGAGGCGAGGAACAAAATCGGAGGCCAATCAATAGAATTGGATAGAATGGATGAAGATAGCAATCGTGAGAAAAAATCGCTGGCCAAGTGTGGTGTGTGTTCTTGATACCAATTGTTACGAAATTTGACAAGAAATGTGGTTTGGCAAATGTTCGGTGAGTCTTCAAGCGGCCCCCATATGAAGTTGGCCATAATTGAGTGACATCCCTGCTCGTAGCAGCCCAAGATAAAAGAAGGTCATAATAGTAACCCGGAACACCTGCTGTTGAAGAACCTATGATAATATCCGTCTGATCGATTTTGTAGAACCGCCATGGTGTTGACCATGCGGAGCAAACAAATTGTCGAGTTGGTGGCGATTTGGTGCAGTGGAGGTCCCCGCCTGAGAATTATGGCACAACCCACAGGTTTCGCGAATTACTGGACTGGGACTTTCCATGGTGGAGGAGAAAATAATACCCAAAGAGCCGATCCTGAGCTTGTGAATTAAAGAGTTGGGAACCTGGGTGAAGCAGCCATGACTAGAATCAGCAGAAACCGGAGAGCTTGAGTGAAAGCAGTTTTGAGGATGAGCGTAGAAGAATAAACTGAGGAGGCGGTAAGGTTTTAGGCACACAACGCGTGGGCGGAGGTGTGATGAGAAGGAAAGGAACTGCTGATGAAGCGTGGCAAATAGATCGAAGAAGTTGATTGAGGCAAATTTTGGCTAAGTCCCCTGAAAGAAGAAGAAGAAAAGATGAACGGTGGAGATGAAAAATGAATGTAGATGTGACAATCAAGTGAGCGATAAATAATGATGATGGGGACCATGAAAGAAGGGAATACGACGCGGTGCAACTTCGAGTGGGATATCATTGCAAAAAGAGACGCGTTAGAAGGTACCCGCGGCCAGATATGCGCAGGAGAAAAGATTCGAATTAGAAAATGGCCTTGTATTGCAACCACGCTAGCAATTGTGTGATTGGTCCACGCCAAGCGCTTCGCTGTGTTATGAAGAAAAGGGTCAGGCTGACATCATTACTTGCAACGGCGAAGAACGCACACATTAACGAGTGCACACATAGCTGCCGGAGTGGTGACTCACCAATGAACGCCATGGATCTTTGAAACAAGAACCTGCATTCGGCTGGATGAGTCAGCGGGATGGCCGAACATCCCGACCCCCCCACTCAAATGATACATGGAGGTGGTGATTCATCTCACTGGACCATGTGTAAAGGGCCGCTTCTACCATGTTCACAGATACCTCCCCGCCTTCCAAACCCTTGAGGTAGGGCACTTTTTAACTTGAATTTGTAAATAGGGCTCAATTTATATGGGATGTATAATATGGGCAATGCCCACCTTTACTTTTAGTGACTAATATAATAAAAATAGTTTAGTCACTTTGTTCTAGTCTCGAATTTTGTTATTGATCAATGAACCGTATCATTCAGATGAAATTGTTTTAGGCGAAAAACCATTAATTAGTGTAGGGTAATGGTGTCTCATCTAACTTGCCAGTTTAAAAACACTTGCTTAGCCAACTTGAAGAACTTAATAAGTGACCAAGCCACCCAAACTTCAATTTGCCTTGGTACCAAGTAGAGTCATAGAGCAAAACCAAATCATCTCTTTCTTTAAAGTTTTGGCCATATGTTTGTCATGCAAATGATCAACCTGGGCTATGAAGAACACTTAATAAGCATCTCGCCTAAGTTCATCCAATCACCTGTTGATAAACCCGTTTTTGGGGTAAAATGCAGTGGATTATGGGGCCGAGTGTTGGAAACGAAGAGCCCAAGGACATTCAAAGGGCACAGAGCTTTAAGACCACAGACCAACTTGGAAGAGAGCGTAATACAAGAAAATTTTGAACTCAAAGAAGTCAAAGAACAGTAGGCACTTTTTCTTTTGCTAACCATATGGTGAGACATCGCCACTTTCAATAGTGATGTTTTTGTTTGAAGTCACCAAACACCCCTTTGAGGATAGTAAGGTGTACTTTTCTGATGGATATGTGCATCCGCCACTGATGGTGTATGATTGACAAATGAACCCACACCGGCGTTCCGGTGGACAACTGGAAACGCGATGATGCGAGTAGAGAACCTGGTCGCATCGGGTCGTAGTGTTGTCCGGAAGGCACAAGCTCACCATTTTATGCAGCATAACCGGTGATGACTAAATGCAATGTAGGGTTTTCATTTTATGGGCTTTTTAAGGAGATCCATGACATCTTTTGTCTAAACTAGTGTCCACAATCACATTTATAGCCATTGGACATCAACTTAGAGGATGCATCGGATTCTTCTCATGCATCCGCTGGATCCCAGAAAAGAAAGAGATCAAGGAATTGGTCAAGTGAAGAGACGAGGATATTAGTGGAGTTTAAAAAGGAAGAATGATTAGCTTTAGAAGGTGTGTCAGCGAGGGACAATATGGAATCGGCAATGACAAAATGGAAAAAGATTTATAAAGAATGGCAGAAACAAGCTTTGATAATGGAGATGGCGAAGGTTGTAAGCTGAAATATGAGAATTTAATTGATGAACACAGATAAGTACGCTTCAGTAAGAAGACTAGATGCTGCAGTATTTTTCGTTTCAATCTAAGCTTGAGGTGAAAAAGTTTGCACCTTCCACTGCCAGAGGAGACACCATGTTGTTGAATCTATTCAGCCCTCAGACTAGCATAGAACCATAATCGCAGATGAAGTAACTCATCAAGTGGAGGAAGTCATCGTGCTATCGGAGTGGGAGAAGCATCAAAAAGAAAAGAAAAGGTAGTGGCGCGCCTTTCTCGACAGAATGATTAAGATACAAATATACATACGATAGGATGAGTATTTTGAAATGGGTTTGAGATAGAGAGAGAATCAAATCGAAACAAACTCTCTGGTTTCCATTAGCAATGGTTATGTGACATCTGGTGAAGATGAGAAATTATTTTGCAAGGCATGTCTACAGCTCACCATGGTCGTGTTTATATATATTCTCGAAATTTTGAAACTATGCTACTAGAATTAAGGTTACTGTAGGTGATGATGAGGTGATCATGATGGTTTCATGGTTACGATTTCTAATGCCACATATTGTAGTTCTTGTCATGCAACCTCATAAGTGGAATAGAATGGTAGGCTGCCACAAGCTTTTCAATTAGTTATGTTGGCAATTTCTTTTTTTACCTCAATTTTAGTCATAGAAACTTTGGCAAATTTTTCATTCATCAAAGTGGTGAATTATATACCTTTTTTTCAAGTAAAGATTGAGTTTGCAATTTATATTTAGTCAAGTACCTAGATGCAATGTAACTAAGATACCTTTTTCACCCTAGTAACGTGAATCTCACCCAAATTCCCCATGTTCTATCGAGTCCCCATATATTACAGAATACGTATTATGGTTACTCATGTTTTATATTTAAACTACATCCTTAGCTTATGTATCTAATCATACTAACCATCAGAAACCTCAAGCTGTACCGGCCAAACTTAAAATCCATGAGGTCCTTCACGACCGAACTCCGCTCTATCCCATGCCTAGCAGGATTATAAGTCGCATTTCATCTCTAACACCTCTCTCAGAGCCAACCACAAGTAGCTCATTATTCTTATAATTATATATCATGTAATTTCTCTTAGTTAAACATGACTTCAAATTCATTCACCATAGAATGCAAGATCTTATTACTTGTTACTATTATGTCAGCTTCATGTTCTAATCTCTCCGTCATAAGCATGATGTACTCGGCTGAAGGCTGGTATTCCCCAAACTCTCAACCATGGTGTAGAACCCAAGCTTGCTATAGGTAACCATCCCGTGAGAAAATATCACAGAAGAAATGTCAAACAGAGAAAATCGCCACATACAAGAAAATCCTTCCTAGTATGGTCCTTGAAAGCTTGTATTCATAGACTAACCATATTAGGAAAGAGTGTCGCCACCGAGAAAGCCTCGTTGTAAATTCCAAGAGGAAGGTTATGTGAAATTGATCAAACCGGACTGGCTGGATTTTGGTCAATAGCCCAACTCAGAGTTTTTGCAAATGTGAGTATAGTGTCTTTTTCAGTTTTATTAATCATGGCGTTTTTGGATGACTGCGTAATAGGTGCATAGAATCCTTTTTGAAGTCTTTATCCCCTTGTTTGTATGATGGTATATTAAGCAAAGAATCTCGAATCTCCGATGAATAATGGGAAATTTAGAGGCATAAAGGCTCGATTTAATTTCTTTTTTTTTAGATATATTGGGCTTTGGAATCTAGACCCCTACACCGATGTTATTGAATTGAGATTAATTTACGGAAACATTAACAAGTTTATAAAGACAAATGACAATAGTGGAAGTTACTAAGGTCGATTTTCTTTTCATTCAATTATCATATAGAAAAATAAATATAACTCTCAAGTCATGTTCAGCATAGGATCAGAAGATTCAAAGAAGGTACACATTCAAGTATTTTGCATCAAATAAGAAGGAATTTCATGCAAGGCGTGCTCTACGCTCATACCGCATACCTGGTCCAAATACGCCTTTATCGCCAATCTTCTTTACGGGTCATGCCCCTGTTTAGCAAATGTTTCTTTTATTTTCTTTATTTCGTCCGTTTTGCTCTTCTGATTTGCCCTCAGGGCGCATTTAAGATGCTTCTCAAAGGCGGGTGGGTGTATGAAGATGCCTTGCCTTGATTACTGTGTCGATCCACTGGAGAAGTCGGATTCAATCCATCTTTTAGTCGAGAATTCTCGCAGAGAACAAATACATCCCAGCATCTGTGTGAAGTTAGTATCAAGGTAACGGCTGGCGGGATTGGGAGAAATGAAGCCAGAAGGAGGTCATATAGGAAAAAAACATTTGCTTTATTTTTAAGAAATAGGGCACCATCTCTAGAATCACAGAATATAGGGTCAACCATGGTCCATTTTGGAATCTTTGCACCATATGGAATTCTTTACGATGCCCCATCCTATGGAAGAATCTTTTAGGAGAAAGGGATTGTATTCACTTTTGAGATGGTGGCTGAATTTGAAATGTGGCAAGTGTAGACAAAGGCAGGCAACCACAGACATGGTATGAGGTGTGATTTTGGCACAGATTTATAAAAAACTTTCCCTAGTTTGCAACTTTATGATGAAAAAAGGAATATGATGGGCGATGAAGTGGCTAACTTTTAGAGGTGGGTGGATGATGACATGGTATGTTTTGTAATGTAATTCCATCAAATGTATTTTTTTTAAGAATCGTGTCATCAATATATTAAAAAGAATGGTAATGTTACAAAGCAAGTGAGAGGGAAGGAACTTCAAAGAGACAACATACCGACACCCACAAACAAAACTCAATAAAAACTCAAGAACTCACTGTATACAACCCACCATCACCATCTAACACTCTTAAGAAGTTCACAAATGGTAAACTTCATTTACATTGGAATACCGTAAGTTTTTTGTAGCTTGTACTGAATGGTGAATCAGAGAGGTCAGTCAATCCCCCGAAAAAGATCTACAACCAATCACCGCCCAAATCAGCCACATCAACCAAGTTTCACGACGATGGGGCATTGTCGCCGCAAGAGCGCCAAGCACGAACACATGTGAAGCGGTGCAACCGCCAGTCAATCCACCGTAGAGCTCAACCCAACCGTGAACAGCGCGAGGCACAAACCGGCAATGCCCACGCTACCAATGGCTAGCGCTACAACAAGGCGTAGAGGGCTCACACCCGCCTAAACTCACCCATGGGCGGCACGCCCACTCATACAACCGCACCACCGCCATTGGCACCAACCTTCGATGGAGGAAGCGAGCTCCGCGTCCACGCCCAACCAGCGCCATCGAGAACCCGAAGATGCAGACCATCATCAGGCGGTGTCAGCGAATAGTTAGCACCTGCATAGCACCGCAGACAGCAAGTAGTATAAATATCCGGATGAACTTTCAACAAATGGTATATTGGCCAATTGTTTTTTTGAAGAATCGTGTCATCAAATATATTAAAAGAATGGTCCATAGCAAAGGAGGGAAGTGAGAATCGCCTAAAGAGACAAGACACTTGACATCACAACAAACTCACGTAAAACCGCAGAACACCCCATTGCATAAAACCACCATCGCTTATCTACATAACACCAAGAAGTCCTTTCGGTAAATCATTTACTACTCGGAAGTTTTGTCAGCTTGTACCTGAGAAGTCAGGAATCGTAGAGGTTTGTGTCAATCTCTAAGATTCACAACCGCCGCCGTCGCAATGGCACACTCTGCCAAGACAAGGCTTGTCGCCACATGCCAAATATCACACAGCAACAATCACAGTCAATCTCACTCTAAATGAGCCCTAACCCAATCCAGGCAATTGCAAGAGGGTATAAACTGCATAATGCTCCATGAAGGCCAACAAGGGCAGTATTTTGTCAATTACTTGACCTGTTTGAGCCAAACTTTGCACAAGCAACTTGGTGTTGAAAAGGAGGGTTCCTCTCCTCACTTAGAGAGAGAATGTATCCTTGACCATTGGTGAATAATTGCATTTGATTTTTTGTATCACAAATGAATCGGTGGTATACACACTGTGGGTAGTTTTTGACTAGGAAAAGAGTTTTGTTTTCATTTTAGTTTGAGTCGAGGTGGGATGGTGGTGAGGCAAATGGGAAACAAAGGGTGTCATATGTAAATCATGTTCAAGAACTCTGAATCTGATGAACATCTACTTCCTCAAGGGCTCCAACTTGGTCTCTATATGATGCTCTCGTTGACCTTGACTTTTTGATCCTTTCAGATTTTTCAATGAAAAGTCCTTGCTTGGTTCTTCACCGAGTTTTGTGAATTGACTTATCCATGCACATGTTTTAACAAATTGTTAGCCATCAATGTAAATGTCATCTGCTTCTGCCACAAATCATGGTATGCATCATGTTAAAAAAGGAATGTGCTGGTCTCCAAACCTTTTGATCTTGGAGTATTTACTATGAGAGGTTGCTTTGATGGAAAGGCAGATAGGCAACCTATAGGATTCCGAGATGGAGTGGAAGAAATGGTGGAAGTGGCCAATCGGTGAAGGATGATCATGTAATTTGGTCGATGCACCGCATGATAAAATGAAGAGAGGAAATTAGAATGTTTAGTCTCAACCATTGCCTTGTGGAAGGTGATTGGCACCTGAGAGAGTCCTGAGTGATGCAAACAAGTGCAGATCCTGATAATGGCCAACCTATGAAGGATGGGATGGAATTGCCTGCACCCATGACACCGAAACATTAGAAACTTTGAAGCTTACAAGCAGTTGCCTCTGGATGGCACCGAGGACTTGAGGATGTGGAAGAGTGCGACTAATGGCAGGAAGTGCCTGGTGAGGAGTGAAGATGATTTGACACCTCGCATGGAACTGGTGCTTCATATTTGAACTTCAGACTAGCTTTATCCGAGAACTAACTTGATTGCTCTTCAAACCGCTACAGTTTATACACCACAATCGAGCATCTAACCACATTCTCAATATAGATGCAATGATTCTACTTATTATTCTAATAAGATCAGATGCTGATTAATTCATTTGAACTCACATTTATGCATGATGTAAAATCATTCAAAGAATTAAGGCAACATACTGTTGCCAGTACCCTTTAGGGTGCAGAACATTGATGGGAGATTGGATAACTCATGCCCGTCTCCAAGTGATTTCAACCAATATGAGCCCTTACCCGCAACTCCAAACCACCTCATAAGGGACCTCCCATAGATTTTCAACGCATAAATTTTCTCTCTTGCTTTGTTCCATTTCTGCACAACCTCAGCCTCGTAATCCCTCAGCTAGAGCCATCGGCAGCAAAGGTCATACATTCCTTGCTTTATTGTAAACAGACAGCCTCATACCTGTGTTCTTCCAATCGTGACTTCAATTTGCCAATTGCCCCTTCTTCCATCCCAAGCAATTTTATATGCCACCCAAGTGAAGGTAACTCGCTCAATTGGCAAATACCTAATCCCATAGACTAGGCTAAAGGGAGTATGTTTAGTAGCAGACTTGTAACCTGTATGCTAAAGTGCACTACAAAGTTTGCCAATGGTTTTTGTAGACTAAGATCTCGTTATGATTCAAATGGCCATTGGCTCTCGAGGGTACACAGGTGAGCTCTTTCGTTGTTTCACCTTGAGGGTAATGTGGCAATAACATATTTTATGAATTGAGGCCCTCATCGGGAGAGACTTCACGGTATTCCAAACTCAAAATATATGCTCATGAAGGAACCGGCAGAGTTAGGCATTGGCTCGTTTTGGTGAGACAACAAATTTCATTTGGGAAATGCTAGCTGGGCACATTAAGATATAATTGTTGAGCGTAAGAGGGTGACTATGGGCCCTATAAAATCTAACTCAAACTTGAAAAGGTCCAGATATTTATGGGCCGTGAGAGGTGTCAAGGTGACCCTTTTGCCAAAACTGCACTTATGACAAGACTAATGATGTTATAACAATCTTGAAATGTAGTTACAACAGTATCCCCAATTTCAAAATCTTTGTATACTCTTCTGCGATAAGTTTGCATCCAACTTCTTTATCTCCACATCCCATCAAGACTCTCTTTTTGTTGATCCTGGAGCAATACATCAATTTATTAACTCAATTTTCATTACATTTTCTTTTTGAACTCTTCTAGTTATCGGAGTTCATGTCTCACAGGCCTCTTCACTCTCCAAATATTTTCCCGATGTCCCACATTTTGTTCTCTCAACGCCTCATGACTAGGCTACAAACTATTATCAACTCTCCAGTCATCCATTCTTCCTTGGTCTCATATATGTTCAAAAACATAGAAAATAAGAATTTGACTATTTACCTTCGATTCTACTACCTCCGATAGTAGTGACATCATATGCTTGTACTTGCACAAGGCCCACCCATATTCTTGGCTTTCATCCTTTTTTTGCAAAAAGAAGGGCAAGGATTTGCTCACTGAGACCAATATTCCTGTTATTCGGAAGATGTGACCTTTGCCGAATGATTGAAAAAATACTGTGGTCATTGCACTTTTCCCGGTCTAGAAATACTTTTACCATATCGTACTACACTTTGCTTGCAAATGTTATTATTATTTCATCCTCAAGCCGCACTTATAGCTCTGGTATTGGTGATGCTTATATAGCCCAAAGGTTTTTTAGATCAAAAATTTTGAAAGTGGATTCACATATAGCTTGAATATTTGTCAAATCATGCTCTTTTCACCCATTGACTTAATATATTTTATTTTCTTTATGTTTGGTATATTTACCTATTCGAGAGGTTGTCATTCCCAAAAAAGTTGTATTTAATTAAAGGGACTCCATTCCATTCACTTTTGGGAACCTCAATTTTACACAAAAAAGAAGAACTCAATTCAAAAATCCGCTTACAATTGAATTTTTGTTCATTAGTGTGCATCCAAGCTTTTCCTTCCAGTTTTGATAGCGCGGCGAGAATAACAATGCATGCATGATAGAATTTACACAAATTTTAACCAAAGTTCTAATTTGGAGATTTCTAGTTAAACATTTTGGCTTCCGGCTTTAGGTAGACAATAGATCACAAATCTAAATAAAATTAAACAAATTGTTTACTTAATCAATCTAAAAAATATTTAGTTTTGAGATAATTTTATATTTATAAATGGGTTTATTATAATATATATTACAAAGTAAGAAGAGACCACAGCAAGTGGTATGGCACAATGATTACACCCTCTCAGCTGGCTGAACCACCCCAGTGTAAAAGGGCTAGTGAGCCTTCCTAGTCACCAGATAAACTGTATGCATTTATAATTTAAAGAGGAGTTCCTTTATGGGCCACGTGTTTGTATGTCTGAATCGATGTCACCACCTCTTTCTCGACCTTCAATCTGATTATTGTTCTCGCGACAAATATCTCGTTTAGACAAGGACCCACAAGAGACAAAATCAAATTAGTCAAGGATGCTACATGCAAAAAAAATACAAATAAAGCATTTTAGGGCCATTTGGAAAATACAAAATGGAAAGGCAACAGAGGGAAAACATGGCTGAAGGCTCTTTCTGGATCATGAAGAGAAAGGCAAAACAAATAAAATGCAAGTCGAGTTGAGAGCCCTTTCACTCGCGAGTCAGAGAAGGTATCTGCTTTAAAAACGGTGTTTTAGATCAAGGCCTTTCACCTGCGAGTTGAGAAAGGCACGGCGACGTAACGGGCGTAGAATGGAGTTTTCCCGACTTACAGTCGAGAAAAGAAAATTTTAAATGTAAAAACGCAAGTTCTGAGCTGATTTCCTGACTCATGAAATGAAAGGTGTACCTGAAGCAAAAACGCAGGTTTTGACATTCTTCTGACTCCCACAACAGCGTCCAGTCAAAACCGCGTTTGAGGTCTTCGACTGTAGTCGAGAAAGGCAGCTCAAAGGCAGTCGTAGTTTGAGGGCTTTCTCACCCGCCAGCCCAAAAAGGCACTGAAAAAAGGGCACTAAAGCTCTCAGTCCTATATTTCAAATGAATAACCTTCAACATCCTATATGCATTTCATATGAAAACACCCTCCCCATACTTCCTAATGATTTCTCCATGAAAAATAGACCCTCCCATGTATTATCTAATTGACACATATCCAATGGATCCTCCCTCTAATGGACCATAATGAAGAGGGGACCATTGGGTTCATATTTAGTTAAAGGAAGTAAATGCCTTAATGCACATGTAAATAGCAACATATGCAACCTATAATGCACATTATAACCTATGAGAGCCCATTAGACCCATGCATTAAATTCATTAACATGCATTAGACCTACTAATATGTAATTTGTCCCATTTTGAACCTCAAATACACCAAGGTGTAAATTATATCATGACTGTAGTTAAAATTTCTTTTTTTACCTTAGAATAAGAATATATATTTAGAAACAAACGGAATATAGCTGTTTTTCGGAATCAGATTGCCAAATATATATATTAGACACGATAAAAAAAGAATATTAAATTGCACTATTATTTTTTAAGATATGCACCTATAATGTACCTATATGCAACATATGCACCTATAATGCACATTATACAATTGAAAAATAGTTAATTCTTATCAATCATTTACCTTACAACCACAATAATGCAATTATAAATATTATTATGACAACTTCAGACTCACCTATACGTGACATATATTTTCAAGACTCATTTTGAAGACTTATTAATTGTTTTACAATTCATTTTTTCCAATATTTGAATTTTAAATTTGGTACACCTTATAATTCTGTTTTTTCCAATATTTGAATTTTGAAATTATACACACCTTGTGTCATAGATCTGAGTGTACCACTTGAAAGGAGAAACCACCGCGGTTTCCAAGTAGATCCCAATATTGTAGGCCTGAGTGGTGGAACATGAGTTTGTGTTATAGGAGCTAGTATGGTTTTTCGAACTAACTATTGTTGCACTGAGCAAATAAAACCTCTAGCACATCATACAAATCCAGAAGAGGATGTTGATCCGCCGAACGATCACAGAGATCAAACGTGACTCCCTCCATTTCTTCTTCATCCCGGCACTCAGGAGTTAATTTGTGAACGCATCTCCTCCACTTTCATACCCCTCTCTCCTGCTTATTCTCTCAAGCTGAAAGGGCTAGATCCCCACCACCGTCACCAGCTCACTCATCACCATGCCTAAAAAGCCTATTGAACTGCTGAATGGAGACGCTTGAATCATGAGTTTTGGCAACAAAGGAAAAGGGCCATCTCTCCATCTCCACCGCGATTCAAAAGCCATGTGAAGAAAGCCAGGCCATCTGTTCTCAGACCACCAGCCTCTAAGACCGCATCCGAGCATGGCGACTAAGGATCTCATTCAAAAGGATAGGGGCGATGGACTACTGTCTCACGCGCCTGATCACAAAGGCAGCAGGTTCGCCCCTTTAAGACCAAAAAACAAAATCTGCGCTGAGTGGGGATGGCTATGAAGGGATGAAACTCTACACAAATGAAGGTTCGTAGTTTGGCAATTTAAAAGAAGCGGTGAAATCGCAGTAGTTCGATTCTCAAATGTAGAGAGGAATATTACATCACGATACGGATCTGTATATTTGTGAAGTTGGAAACCATATCTCAAGTTGAAGCTGCTCCGCATGAATTAGTGGCCGCTGAGCAATTTCGTGGAGGGGAAATCTGTGTTATAGATGGCTGGACGAATCTACGCTATTTCCAAGAGGATAGTACAAGTTTTTAAACTGGAAACGGACATGGGGCCGAAGCTATAACCGAAGCGTAGGGAGATCCTCTGTTTTCTGCCTTTTTTTTTCTGAGAGCAAAGGATCTGCAGCACCACAGCACAGATTGCTGATCGAATCAAGGGCATGGCAGATGATTCATGCATGGTTAAAGTAGTATGAGATTTGTGAAGTTTTTGTGCACAGGATCATGCCATAGGGGCTTCTGGTGGGCGCTCCAACGCCCCAACCTTGCCATAGCCGGAAAAATGCCACGACCCACTTGGTTTTGGGATTGGCCATAGCTTGGTTTTGGGATTGGCCATAGAAGGCAGAGCCTGCTTCGTTATTCTGCTTGTTTTGTGCTTTTTTTCTTCACAGAAGACTTAGATCTCATAAAACAAGTCCCTGGCATCTGTGCTGTCAGAAATGATAGATTGGGTACAGTTCATTCGAGATGGATATAAAACCACACTCCACAAGCTGGGCGCCCGATCCTCATATTCCCTTCTTGCTTCTTCCATGGGTCTTGCTTCTTCCATGGGTTGGTTTCTAGCTTGGAGAGCACAGAACAGAGGCCCATTCTCGCCTCGTGAGGCGAGAAAAAACTTATCATCATTCTCCAAATTGTTTAATTATTTATTGCCTAATTAATTAGTTAATTAATTATATTATTTAAGCTATCTAATTATTAATTTTTTTATTTTTTCGAATGGTGGTTTAGCCATGGAACCTCCCTCCCTTCCCTTTTGCCCCATTGCTCTCCACTTTTGCCCCTCCTCCTCTTCCCCATGCCCCTCCCCCCCCCTCCCCCCCTCCCCTTTCCCTTCCCTTCCCCTCCCCCCTTCCCCTTCCCTTTGCCCTTTTGCCCTCCCTCCCCTCCCTCCCTTTTCTTACTCAACTTTCTCCACCACCCCCCCATTTTTTTTGCATGAGTCCCATTTTGATTCAATGGCAACTTACTTTTTTTTTGCATGAGTCCCAAAATTCAAGATTTGACCCATTTTAATTAAATGCGACTTAAAAGCTTTTTACCTGCTTGATAGTTTTGGGTGGTGTGAGTTTCTTTAAAGCATCCACTTTGCTCTCAGCAACTTGTATCCCTTGTGTTGAGACTTCATGTCCTAGCAGGTCTCCCTTTGAGCACAAAAATATACACTTCTTTGGATTCAGGCTCACTCCTCCTTTCCTGCATAAAGAAAAAACTTCAGTGAGATAAGCAAAATGATCATTTAGTAAGGTTCCTAGGCACAGATCATCCAAAAATACTCTGAACTGATCTGAAGGCATATCCTTGAATATGGTATCCATTGCTCTTTGGAATGTAGCTGAGGCATTCATTAAACCAAATGGCATCCTCTTCATTGCATAAGTTCCCCAAGGTGTGATGAAAGCTGTTTTAGCTTGATCTTCTTCTCTTATGCTAATTTGATTGAAGCCTGAGAATCCATCCAAGAATGAGTACATTTCTTTCCCTGCAACAACATGCAAAACTTGTTCCAAGAAAGGTAAAGGATAACAATCCTTGATAGTGGCTTTATTTAGATCCCTATAGTCGATACAAATTCTTATGGTTTTATTTTTCTTTTCCACAGGAACAATACAGGACAACCATTCTGGATTCACTATTTCACCTATGACACCTGCATCTTCCATCTTGCACAATTCTTCCTTAATCAGACCTAGCAAAGCAATGTTAATTCTTCTGAGCTTTTGCACAACAGGCTTCACATCTTTTTTTATCTTAATTTCAAATTCACACACTTTCCTATCCACTCCTACCAGTTCATTGTAATCCCAAGCAAACACATATTTCCATTCATCAAACATTTGAGTGACCTTGTCTCTATTCTCTTCCTTAAACAAATCTCCCACAAACAATGTTTTTTCCTTACCATTTTTTTCAATCTTTACCTCCCTCACCTCTTTTTTAACATTGGCATTGATAACCAATATAGGGTGCAGCTGCCTTAGATCCTCTTCCTCCAATTCTTCCTCCTTGATAGCTCCCTCAGCAAGATGCTCAAGCAAAACACTTTTGCAGAGTGCATCAGTTTCTTCATTGAGATCCCTGGAAATGTGATTTAGCTCCCAGCTCTCGAAGTCTGCTAACTCCTTCAGAGCCTCATCTCTGAGGACCATCATGTCTTCATGTTTGGCTTGATATTCCCCTAATATTTTCCTGCAGACCAACTGGGAATCTCCAAATATCACAATGTTAGTTATTCCTAGGTGCTTAGCCTCTTGCAATCCTGCTATCATAGCTTTGTATTCTGCCATGTTTGAAGTGGTATTAGGATAAATCCTGCCAAGTTTAGCAAGTAGTTTACAATTATGATCTTTGATAATGGCAGCAGAGGATGCAATGCTCAACTTCTTTGAAACTCCCCCATCAAACCATAGAAAAGCAAAGTTCTTTTTACCTGATGCATTACTTCCCTTAGTTGACTTTGATTCAACATCTGCTGCAGCTATTGAAATCTCATATTCACCAAACAGGTTAGTGACCAACAAAACTTCTTCAATAAAATTCAAAGACTCAAACTCTCCAAGCTTATTGAGTAGGGTGATTGCCTTCTTACCATCTGATATGGTACACTCTCCCTTTGACCAGATTGGTCTTGCATCCACAGTAGATAGCCATCTCCTTCCCAATAACAGATCATAAATGTCAGTTTTTTCATAAGCTCCTTCAAATGCAACCACTACAAAGCTTGCAGCAACCTTTATACCTCCTACATCAATTAGAATGTTGCTAAGCACACCTATTGGATTGATCCTAGAGTTAGAAAAAGACTTAAGCACCATATGGGCTTTTTTATCAACTTCTAAGCCACATGATTTCATTATGTGATGAGGCATCACATTAAGTGGAGAGCCCCCATCAAGTACTTTAGAAAGCAACTTTTTACCTATCTTAGCTTCACATGTGAAGGCACCAGGATCATATTCATTCTGCACAAGCATTTGCTCACTAATATGGTTTGTAAAGGCTATTTGTTCTTCTTGAGAGAGATTGACTTGATCTTCTTTTGTTAGATCCATGATTTTGCTTCTATAAGATGGAGCAATTTTTAGCAAAGTCAACAAGTCCACACTCACTTTAGCATTCTTCATTAGGCACTCGAAGTCATCACCTTCTTTTTCTCTCTTAATAAACTTTTGATTAGGAGGAAGGGGTACAACCTGATTTTTCTCAACTGCTTTTTCCTTGATTACCTCAGCTTCTTTGCTGGTTGATGCAACATCCTTGTTTTGCATAGCTCTTATGTGTACAGCCATAATCTCTTCTTCTTGATCTTCCTACATAAACCTGATTGAAGTACTAATGTCAGTAGCAAATCTAACTGACGGAGAAGTTTCTGTGGCCAGTCTATTAGGTGCACTTGGCTCAACACTTTTGGCCACTTCTTGCCTTGCGAAATACTCTTTGACACTACATCTTTCTTCATAATGACCAACAGCTTTGCAGAAGTGGCAGACTGGACACTCTTTACCATAATGCCCTCTTTTTCCACATTTTGTGCAGGGCCTGTACCAGCAAAAATCTGAGGAATGAGTATCCCTTAGGCAGTGTACACATGGGGCATAGGTTTTTCTCTCAGGTCTTGCAGCTTTCATTTCCTGTAGTTGTTTGGTAACTTCGAGTAGGGCTTCTGACACTTTAGTAATCTCTGCCCTGACATCAGAAGTAGGATTTGTTGAATCTTCTGCTTTTACTTTCTTCATTTCCTTTTGTAAAGCAGAAACAGGCACTGGCCCTGGGCCCATGTATTCTTGTTCATAATCTGGAAAGAAGGGATCATTAGACACATGCACATCATCAGGAAGATAGGAAAACATGTTAGCAATCTCAATAGCTTTTGTAAAAGCCTTATGTATGGTATCAAAGCCTTCTTGCTTCTGCAACTTAAACATTTTTCTGTGCACCCTTGGCCTGCTGCTCAAGCCTCTTATGAAACAAGCCACTAGGTGTAGGGTATGATTTGGTACCTGACTTGCTTGACATTTGGTAAGATAAACATGGAATCTTTCCACATATTGGTGCACAGTTTCACCATGCTTAATCTGAAAGGTCTGCAATTAAAAAACCAAATCTTGTGGTTCAATTGCCTTACCAAACCTTTCAATGAACTGCTTTTCGATCTCCTCCCAAGTGCTGACTCCTGTGCTGATAGTGTACTCCAACCATGCTCTCACTTCTTCATTCTTGAAACACTTCTTGAATTCTGAAAACTTACTACCTTCTTGTGACCATATTCTTGATAGTATTCCTCATAGCTTTTCAAAAAATTGTTAGCATTGATGCTTGGATCAAAAGTAGGAGGAGGGATTGGCATATTGAGTTAAAAATATTGTATACCTGCATTACCTTGATTGCTGACATTTGCAGCAGGCACACCTGTATTTTCTGGCGGTTCAGCGTGAATTTGGTCACACACCTCATTACTTTTTCTAGGAGCCCTGAGTTCCCAAAGATCCAGGTGGGATCTCGGTAGAACCTCCAAAATGTTGAAGGTATTCCTGGCAAACCTTCAACCTCAAGGGTGTAGAACCTCCAGGTTGCTATAGGCAACCACTTTGTGAGAAAATACTGCAGAAGAAATGCTCAAATAGCTAGAGAAAATCAGTTTCCCTAAACTGCAAAAAGACGGTCACAGCAAAATCCTTCCCAAGCATGGTCCTTTGAGTTTTTATCTATAAGATCAATCTTGTTGGTCACTAGGAAGAGTGCTTCAACAGCCTGAGAAAGCCTGTTTGTAAATTCTTAAGATAGCTATGTGAAATTGATCAAACTGACTGGGTCAATTTTTGGTCAATAGCCCAACCCGAGAGCTCTTTTTTGCAAATGTGTGAGTATAGTGTCTTTTCAGGTTTTGTCAACTGGCATAGTTTCTGATGACTCTGCAGAATAGGTGCATAGAATCCTTTTTGAAGTCTTTTGTCCCCTTTTTTGTTTGTGGCGATTTTGTATAATAAGTAGCAACTTTAACTCTGAGATGAATAAATGGGAAATTCTTCTAGAAAATACAGTGCCTGACTAATTTCTTTAGATAATATTGGGCTTTGGAATCGAGACCCTACACCTGGATATGTTACTTGAATTGAGATTACTAATTTGCTTAAAACACAATGCTTTAGGTTTTTAAATGACAATGGTGCTTACCAAGGTCGGATTTTCTTTCATTCAATCATCACATAGAAAATAAACATAAATTCCCAAGCTCTGAGTCTTGGGCACAGGATCAGAAATATTCAAAAGAAGGTACACATTCAAGTATTTTGCATCAAATAAGAAGGAATTTCATGCAAGGCAGGTCATTCTTAGCTCATACTCCGCATATCCGGTCCAAATACAGTCTCAGACGTCGAATCTTTCGCACAAAAGCCGACCCTTGTTTAGAAAATGTTTCCCCTTTTTATTCTTTTGTTTCCGGTCTGTTCTTGGCATCTAGGTTTGTTTGATTTTGTCTTTAGGCAGATTAAGATGCTTCTTGGGGAACAGGGGTGTAAGGAAGATGCTCGGGCTCATGATTACTAGGTCAGATCCACCGGAGAAGTCGGATCTTGGCCTGATCTTTTTAGGTCAGAGAGTTTCGCAGAGAACAAATATCCCACAGGAATCTTTCGTGAAATAGTATCAGTGCAACGTGGCTTGAAGGGATTGGGAGAAATGAAGCTTAGGTTGAGGGGTCATATAGGAAAAAACATTTGTTTTTATTTTTAAGAAATAGGGCACCATTCCCAAGAATCAAGAATATAGGGTCAACCCATGGTCCATTTTGGAATCTTTTTGTACCATATGGAATCTTTATTGATGCCCCACTCTATGGAAGAATCTTTTAGGAGAAAGGGATTTATTCATTTTTTGAGATGGGGTGGCTTTGGAATTTGGAAATGTGGCAAGTGTAGGACATGTGTTGGCAATCCAATGGCATGAGGTGATTTGGCATGTGGTGACTTGGCAAAAACTTTCCCCCTAGTCAAAAACTTTATGAGATGAAAAAAAGGAATATGATGTATGATGAGGTGGCCAACTTTGGTGTGGTGGATGATGACATGGCATGTTTTGTAATGTAATTCCATCAAATGCATATTTGGCCAATTGTTTTGACCATGCTTGAGCCAAACTTTTGCACAAGCAACTTGGTGTTGAAAATGAGGGTTCCCTCTCTCTCCCTTTGACTTAGAGAGAGAATGTATCCTCTTGACCATTGGTAGGTCAATTTCTGTACGGATTTTTGTATCACAAATGAATGGTGGGTATAACATGGATTTGTGGGTAGTTTTTTGACTAGGAAAAGAGTTTGAGCCATTTTGGGTTTTGAATGGAGGTGGGGATGGGTAAGGTGAGGCAAGTGGAAACAAAGGGTGCTCAAGGTGTAAATCATGTCTAAGAATTTGAATTTGGATGAACATCTTACTTCTCAAGGGGTCTTCCAATCTTGGTCTTGCTATGATGCTTCCTTAAGTTGACCTTGCCCTCCTTGTGTGACCTTGATTTTTTTAATCCTTTCTTGTGATTTTTCAAATGAAAGTCCGTGCTTGGTTCTTCAGCTCGAGTTTTTGAATTGACTTGGTCCATGCACATGTTTTAACAAGTTGTTAGCCATCAATGTAAAATGTCATCTGCTCTTCTATGCTGCCAAATCATGGCAGCACAACCCAATTCCATCCATGGGTATTTAGCTTTATATTATGACACACAGTTAAATTGACAAAAGTAATGAATACAAGTCCAACAAGATAAAACACAAAACACAAAATGACAAAAACATAACATGAACACAAAATGGCGTTGGAGAGCTCGGTGCCAACCAGATCCAATACAATTCTGCCGTTTTTGAAGTTTTGGTGTTGAATCGGTGCTTTTCAAGAAATTTTTGGCCATTCCTGACTTAGAATTAGCTCTTACAGATATGTTTCAAATCATTGATTACCTTTTCTAGCCTTATGAGTCTCCAATAAATTCATAATTTATCATAAAATTATGTACAGACTAATCATGACAACTCATAGCACCTCAATTGATCAATAGCAAAACCTCACCTGAGAATTTCTTTGCGCCTAGACCCCTGCCCCCCTTGCAATTGATTGCACCTCGAAAGATCGTCTTCTAACTCCAAGAATCAAATTCAAGAATCAAACTGCAGAAGAACATACATAGTGAAGTCAATTCTGACTCAGCATCGCTATTTCTGTCGTAACTTTTGCATACGGATGAATTTTGGGCTGATCAGACACATTCCGGAAAGCTTACTTAGAAATCTTTAAAAAACAAAAATCATTAAAAAAGGATCTCGGATCACCGAAATATGATGCTTCAAATTTCGGGCTCCAAAATTGCCCAGATTTGCTCCCTGCCTTCATGCTCTGCAACAATCCTTTTTTCAAAGAGATAAAACCCTAACTCATGCTGCATACATATTATACATGTGTACATATATATATAAGTACATATACCGTCCCATGAAGTACGTATCTAAAGCTTTAAATGGTGGTCCGGATCATTCGAAGCGAGTCAAAAGTTGGGCAAGAAGAGAATTTGATGAGTGGCGTAAAGATTTTGGTCTCGATGTGTCCATTCCGATCGAGAAGCTGAATTTGGTGGAGCTGAATAAAATGCTGACGCATTTTATGCTACAGGTAATTCATTTTATTTTTTTGTAATTTCTTTTATTTTTTATTATTCACATTGGCGATTATTTCTTAATTAGGCGAAGAAGAAGAATGGGAAGCTATATCCTCCAGGAACGAAAGTATTTTGCTTCTGATAATTCTTTTTTGTTTCTTGTCTATTTTTTATATTGACGTAATTTATTGTTATATTGTAGTCTAACTTCTTTGTTGCGAGGAATTAGAAGGATTATACGCAGGGAGCAGAATAAAGTTCAAGGGCAGACTGCTGTCCATCAGCCCCCATTTAATATCCTTCTTGATCCGATCTTTACTCAGGCACGTGACGCGTTTGTGTGCATGGTGAAAAAATTGAGAAATGATGGCAACTATGAGAAACCAAAGAAAAAAGCACCTATCATTACCTTTGTTGTAGAAAAGGACATCTTAGATGATATTGACCATCAAATTACATATCCTTTAGGTTGTGTCAAAAGGCTGCTCTATTACATGCTGACCCATTTTGGGATTAGAGGAAATGAAGAGCGCTATATCGTGTAAAGGATGTTGACATGACCTTAGAGGTTGATGAGGGTGGGGAATTAGTCAAGTATGGAGAGCGTCTTAGTAAAAATTACAATCCTAGTGTGACAAGGTTTGATGACAATCATTTTCGTCAACCGGTTTAGACATATGAAGCTGATTCTGTGCTGACATATAAGCAGTACATACGACACTTGCCTGCAAAGGAAAATGATTCTGAACTGCGCCGTTTCTTTTTGCAGCCAATTCCTAGGTCCAAGAAAAATGTAAGTCTTTCTTTTTATTTATGTCTTTAGTTTCAGTGTTTAATTTCTGCTTTGTTTTTCTATTAACATCATGAAACTGTCATAGGTCTGGTATGCTGTGATGCCTATAGGTTGTAACTCCATTTCAAAATTGTTGAACATAATGGCGTTTATTGTCCATGCCAAAACGGAAATCTGTAACAAGTCTGGCAGGGTATCTTTGGTGTCTCGTCTTGCAATAGCTAGTGTTCCTTCCGATGCTGGGATGTGCATAACTTGTCATAATAGTACTCCATCTTACAAAAAGTAAGAATTATTATGGTTATTTAATTTCTATTTTGTTGTTTAATTTTTACTTTCAATTTGCAGGTATGATCGAACGCGAGTGTCTAAAGTGAATGCATGAATGAATCTTATCAGCCAACCTATCAATGCCGACGGAGCTGTGCGGGCATACAAAGACGTCCTATATGGTATTTTTTCTTATTACATTATCTTTTACTTGTCTTTTCTTTCTGTTATTTATTTCTGTTATTTAATATTATTTTAGTACATGTTTTTTTCAATGTTAACTCTATTATTTATATTCATGTTGTTTCTGTTATTGTGTCTTGCAGATGAAGTGTCTAAGCAAAATATCATCGGCAATAGAAATCCTCTTCAACAGTTGAATGCTAATGCGAGTTCTGTATTGCGTCAGGGCAATTCAGGGTCTGCGGTTTTGCAACAGCAGTCAGGAGTTTCGCAGGAGAATTCGAGAGAATTCAGGATGAAGTACAGGTACCGCAGTTGTCGTCTGTAGCGATAAAGGGTAGTTCTTCTGGTGTTGCATCTGGAGAAATGATAGTTGATAAGACTAAGCAGATTCCTAGCAGCGTTCTACTTGTTATTGAAGTAGATGAAGATCTTTATGATGCCTCATTTTATGATGAGTTAAGCAAGGCTTATCCTGAGAGCAAAAGCAATTGGTAGATATTCTGCACCTGTGATTCAAGGTAGCTTCTCGAACTGTACCTTTAACTTTAGTGGAGTTGATATGAATAAGCTTGTTGGAGTTATTTCAAGCTCATTATTAAAGAATAAGCAACAAAGATGATGTTCTTGAATTTCAGAATGTTTTAAATGGAAAGTGAAACTTTGAAACTGCTAAATGGAATTTCGAAATACAGTTTTATCTAGGTTTTAAACTACCTGTAATCCACATTAGGGTGAGATTACTTGTTTTTTTGGCCTCTTTTCAAACCCATTATTCTATCTCCACAGGCACATGTCTAAGTTTCTCTCCAATCTATTGCAGACCTTGTTCTTAAGAAAATCCATCATACTAAATATCTTTCATCCTCCACAGAACCAAGTATCATTGTTTGACATAGAACGACTAGTTTGAAGAATTTTGGCATCCAATCTTGAAGTACTTGACTGTTATTTAACCATTTCCATAATAGCGTAATTGCTCCAAATAGCTTAGGTTCTTCGAGTTCAATACGTTGAGCCCACATAAGTTTCCCAAAGCATTGGGATTGTCCTAATAATGCATCACCATCTATAACACTATGAAAAGATTCTAATCTGACAACAATAGCTTTGAAAAATTGACTTTTGAGGATTATGAGCTTATTCGTGTAATCACCTTGCATCTAGAGTTATCCCAAAACCGGGGGTATACAATGGACATGGCATCCAAGAGTTCTTCTTTTGCAAAACACTCTTCTATTTCTTTTGCCAAAGTAATAGCATTGTCTTTGAGGTTTTGCCTCAATTTTAATAGTATTTCAACAAATGCAAATTTTTCTTACATGAATTAGATGAACAAGACGGCCTCTGATGCTTGATTCTTTGTATACATCTGCATTATAAAATGGACAATATTTAGGAAGTTTGAGATGAATAAAGCAGCAAGAAATAAAGTGGCCCACCGTCATACCTAGACTAAAATGAGAGTGTACCTTAATGCATACTGTATCTTTGCATCAAATTTTAAAACGCTCTTGCTGCCACCAACCTCAACCAAGTTGATCCACAACACAAATTTCTCTTTATCATATGGCACATTTGCTGAAGTGGAATACAAATATTTCAAGGCAATGAGTATCATCTTCCTTGCACGTACATATTTAGCAATACACATAGTCCTCTTTTGAGCAAGCTTTATTAAGAAGTTCATCTCCTTCAACATAGGAAGCATACCTAAATAGAAGTGCCACAGTGTCATAAGACAATCTGGGAACAATCAAGGTATTACCTGCTAATGTCAACAACGTTTCCAAGTCCAAAGCTCGAGGTAGTAGAAGTTCTGGTTTTTCAGGCCCCTTTCCATTCTTTGATGCAAGCTTATCCAAACCAACAAAAGAAGGACACTACTCAAGTAAGCATTGTGTTGGCTTGTATAATAAGATCCATCTCGTATTGATTGTATATAACTTTATTCCTCTTTGTTAAACCAACGAACATTTTCTTAAACTTACGAAATCTGCAGATACAAAGACATTAAAGAATTAGAAGCCATACTACAACAACTATACTATATCAGTATATATACACCTCTTTGAGGGCAAAAGCAACATAATTCAAGTATTGAAGGCGCTATGATGGCCGCCATGCAGGGTCTCGACGCGGTTTTCTTCATAACTTCTGGCTCGAGTGTCAGATTCAGGTGTTTTTTAGTGCTTGGAAAGCTAGAGATGTGAGTTTTCCATCGTTGTATAGTTTATATAGTTATCTATGTCTATCTGGGCCGGATTTGGGGTTTATAGATTTTGGCTACCATGGCAAACCCTAGTTTGCCGGTTCCGGAACACATTCGTCAGCCAAAAAAGTGGTAGGTGGTGCTTCGCTTCTTCTTTTGCGCATGATATGAACTCTCCTTTGTCACTTCCTAATTTACCCAATAATTTTTGCCTCAATCCTCTTGCTTTTGACCCTTCTCTTGTTAATATGAGTACAAGCTTGCAACATTTTATTCTCTTTCTAAATCTACACTTTTGTCTACTTCTCAAGTAGAGACTACTGTAAATACTTCTACTGTTGTTTCTGCTTCTTTTTGCCTACTGCTAGGCGTCTTTCTGTTCCTTCTGCTCCTTGGGGTTCTTCTGATGTTGTGGCTAGAGCGCCTTCTACACAATTTAGCGATTGGATCAAACGTGATTTGACATCCAGTGTGCAATCTGCTCGTGTCTCTGCTGCATTGAATATTATGTTACAAAATAACAAGAAAGAATTTAGCTCGTATCTAAATGAGTTACAAGTACAAGGTGACCGTATGGATGTTCAGTTGCCTCTTGAGGGTGTATTCTATGGGGCACAGCAGTGTTCAAATGCTTTTATACAGGCTGGCCTACAAGTTGTCGAAATTGATCATAATGCTCATTTGTAGTGTGTTCAGAACCTTGTGTCTCATGTAGTTGTTTGCCATTTCACTGGACAGTTTCTGGATCTCAGGAGAGTTGGATTTTGGCTAAAACATCCCCTTCAGAGACTGGGTCTCCCTCATTAAAGTCTCGAAAAGTTCTGGATAAAGATAATAATTTCTTCCTGGTCATGTTTGACTCTTCACTTGCAGTTGACAGGCTTATGGAGCTTGGTGTTGATCCTCTTTGGGGACATTATCTTCCATATCAGGTTTATTCTACTGGATTCTTGCCAAGTAAGTCTGGTGCATTGTGCATGCCTTGTTGGCTTGCCTTAGAGGATTTTCCACTAGAATTGCAAGTGTCTGATCTTATGATTGCTATTGCCAAATGGATTGGGTATGCATCTTGTCCATTCTATTGTTAATGGTCCTCGAAATTTGTGTATCTCTTCCTACTTGTGTTTCTATTCCTCAGTCAGTAGTGGTCAAAAGTGGCCCACTTTTTTTTCAAGTACAAACTACGTTTGTTTAATGGACCTGAGCTTGCCAAGATGTTTCCCAATCTTGAGGCTTTCGCAACTTACAGATCTAGGCATACTTTTGTCTCTACCTCCCCAACTGGTCCTATCCCATGTCAAATAGCATCCACTTTACTTGAATGTCGTGTTGTATCATCTTCTTCCTCATCTGCCTCTGCACTAGTTAATCGGCCAGTATTACCAGCTCTTTTGCCTTCTTCTCAAGCTATTTCTGCACCATCACCTTCTTCTAGTGCATCTCCATCTCAGTCTATATCAATAGACCCTCTTAATGAGAATCACCACTCTCGTCTTCAGTCAGGACATTGCTCACAAGCAAGAATGATTGGAAGAAGGATGGTCTACTCCACATCTGAAGAAGCTTGCACGTCGCAAAAATAGCTCGGCTCCTCAATCTGCGTTATTCACTCTGTAGCTCCAATATCTGCTACGATTGTTACAGTGGATGTCCTTAATTCAGTGGCATTGAGACACCAGGGAGCAGATCAAGTTGATGTTAATGATTCTATGGATGTGGAAGTTCGACCTGGTTAAAGTAACTTTTCTAAAAATATGATTATATATTATTCTTCTCTTTGTAAGAGAGGAAAATAGTGTGAATTGCATTATATTGTCACTAGAAAAAGTGCCCAGCATTGCTGGGCTTTTCATGGGACATAAATTCAAGGCAAATGCTAGATTGGTGTAAAAAGAGCAAGGAATTGTAATGTTGGGATTTGTGCAAATGATTATGAGCTTGGATGAATAGCTACATTGCATTCTCTCAAGGTTCTAAATGTTTAATTACTTCCGCGAGGAACAGATGCATTTCTTGCTTCAAGAATTGACATTAGATCATGTGACAACCACTGATTCAAACCAAAATATTTGGAGTTATGAAAAGAAATCAATTTTCCTACTCCATGGTTTCTAAATGCATTTCACAATAAGGTCCACTGTTTGTGCATATAAACTTAGATTTTACAAGAAGTTTGGACAACTCATTCTCCAGGAATGAAATTTAGATTCAAAACCTCCTCAAGAAGCCTTCATCATCTTCAAAACAAAATCTAAAACAAATCTTCTTCAACCTATGAAGCAAAATTTGCTTTTACTTGGAACTCTCTATTTTCGCCAAATTTTTGAAATGCTTAAACATTTTTTCATCCTAGGTTTACCTTTGCACCAGACCTAGTTTATTGCTCTTTCTATAAGTGATGCATGTTGTTGTGTTGTTTCATCTATATAATTGTTTCATCTGGACCATTGCTTCATGGAATATTCCTTCCAATGTTCCATATAAAGCAACCAAGGTCATCTCCCCAAAATCAAGATGAGATCAAACTGGAATTTCCATATCACTCTAAGATTTATGAAATATAGAATGCAAGTCAATGATATAGTCAATGAGCAAGCAGAAAATTAGTTGCACATGAGAAAAAGTCATGTGTTGTTGTGCATTAGGGTTGCCCTTAAGGCCAAAGTTCCATTGCAGTAACTTAGAAGGTTAACGAATTATAAGCTTTTGCCTTTAGTTATGTTGGCAAATCTTTTTTAGCTTTTGATAACTGCCATAGAAATGTTGGCAAGTCTTAGTTAGTATTATTTATCCATGACAATTGAGTGAAAAAATCACCTTTCCATAACTCTATATTGTTCCCGTTTTTGCTCAATTGCAACTTTGTATTAAGACAAGCAGACAGACAGACATTATTTTTACATCATGCCACATTGGCAGCATCCATGAGGACATATGACCTCATGGATGCTCTTCATTCTCTTTGGGCAATGGCCTGGTGATGATATCTTTGTGTTGCTTCTTTCTAATCCTGGGGGATGCACCTATCATATAGGGGGTATCTCGTGTGCATGCTAGGGGTTGCCAGAAACCCCCTTATATACGCCTTAAAAATCCTCCAAAAACCCCGGTTTCAGTCGCATATTGTACCAAAGCCACTTAAAAAAACTCCATAGGTAAGAGTATATGTATGGTTCATGCCCAAAATAAATCCTTTTGGGTCACTCAAACTAACTATTTTTAAACAAAAAGAGGGTACCCTTACTGCGCCTTGTGCCCCATTATAACACACCACATTTTGCAACTCTCATATTCAGTTTGTACATCTATAACAATAGTTAAAATGATTCAGTCTGGTTAATAACTTGAACATATACAAATTCTATCCTCTGACGATACAAATTAATGATTCCCATTTATAACATGGATGAAAAGATAATGCAACTCTAAACCTAAATGTTGGGCAAAGGAAAAATCCCAAGTGCATTTCAAGAATTCTCTTTGACACTTTTTTTAAAACTCCCTTTCAAGACAATGCAAATCTACATCGGCTCAAAACCAAGACGAACAAAAACATATATCTTCTATTATTTAATTTAGACTCCCCACTTATGGTAGATTATTATCGAGCCGCTTTCTTTATTGTAGCTATAAAAGAAAAGGAAAGCATGCATAAAACACTCAAACTATCTCCACCCGATTTGGGTTAGACTTCCTAGACATGGAAACCCTTCCAAGGCTTCAACGGGATCGTGCATAAAATGTAGAGAACCACCTTGGAATTGACAAGAATCCATCAATGAATCCATCAAAAATGTAGAGAACCACCTTGAAATACAATGCCCAAAAAAAATGGGTACCTTGCATTTTAAGCAACAAAAATGGTAATTACAATTCCCATGTGCTTAAATAAAATTTCATTTTTTTACCCATTCTCGTGATATTGTTTATTATATATAGATATTCACAACAACTTGGATATGTGTATATTTACAGATCTTCAAGTAAGTTGCTCGTACAAAATTCATAGCACCCAATCCATGAACATGAGGTTGCCCACATAATTCGGATATGGCTCATGTGCTCTGTTCAAACAAAATTTATAGCACCCAATTAATTCGGGACAAAATTAGTATTAATATTTGAGACCCCATCAGTCCACCTATATGTGCTAGAATATCTCCCAATATTTTGTACACATGCCAACTGCAATTTTACAATCACTTTTGAAAAGAGAACCATCTATATTATATGTTGAATAGCTACCAATGCTTTCTACACATGCAAGCTGCAATTTTAACGTCGATTATGGAAAGATTACATTCACATTGTACATTGTGTTCTATGTGGGCTTGTCCATCTATCTGGCCCGGCTACTATTTGGAGCATACATATAGATACTTGCGAGCATTATGTAGCTAGCTAGTGTTAAACCATTTCTGCAGCATGCGTATCAGCATGAACTTTACAAGCAGCAATTATTACCCTTCAAGTTGTGGCATAGGTTCAAATGGCATGCTGCTAATAAGCCCTCTGCTTCATCTAGCCACCTTGCCCTGCCAAGATTCTCATCTAGCCACCCTGCTTCATCCATAGTTCTCAATATCATGTGTTTCCCATGACTTATTCTCATCCAAATAGAATAATAGCATCCATCCTAAAAGAGTTCACCACTTCTACAACCAGAGCGCTGACATTAAAACGTAATTTTTGTCTATTGCATCTCCATCAATAAAGCAAGAGCGTCATCAGGAAAGCCCTGCAGCAACCGTTATCCATGAAACAGCATTGCGTTGATGCATGATAACAAATATTATTCCCATAGCTTCTAAGCTCCCACACTTGGCATGCATGCCAATGATAATTATGGCCATGATCGCATGAGCTCCAACAGCATGTGGTATAGCACAAACATGCATTAGTTCTTGTCTTCCCTACTGCACCTAAACTGCCTCAAGCACTAAAAATGCCACTGTGTCCAAAATCACACTTCATATTTTCATACAATTGTAGTACATGTTGGCAATAAGCCATCCACATCATAACCTCTAATAATGGCACCCCAATAACAAGTTTTGTTCAATCAAGCATGCTACAACAACGAATCATTTGTTCACCACAGTTCAAACATGAAAAGCAATGGGTTATACCTCTGTGTAACATCCTTTGCATCATTCCCAACAAAAGCTATAACATATGAACAGGAAGTCTCCTACCTGCAACCTGCTCAACTTTATCTGAAGCATCGATGAGCCCATTTACAGCATCCACATGTATCCGCCACCCCTCTGCACCCTCACCTCTACAAAATATTTCAGCACAGTGTAGCATGGGACTTTTCTTGCTACCAAATGGTGTCACCCTTCTACACTTAGGTGTGTCCATGTCATTGTGAATGCTGGCCTGTTCCGAACTTACATTTTCTTTAGATCCTGCTGGGTATGCTGTAGGCTTCTCTTTGCCTTTTCTTTGTGCAATAGATTCCTCATATTGATGGTCCCTTTTTACAGCCTTGCCTAAAGATCCCTTCTCTATTTTGACAGACTCTGCTTTATCCACATCATAAGAAGGTCTTGGAATTACAGCAGTACGTCCAAGAACATGTGCTAGATTTGCAGCCTTACTAACCTGGGAGTTTGAACAAATTAACATGCCATCCAAGTTTATCCTTGTGGATCCCAATCTGCAGAAGCCTTCAGAGTGCATCTACTTATAAAATCCACTATGGACTTTACAGAGAATTACCTTGTTGTACAGCCCAGACTAAATATGAAAGCTTTTCAAGATTAGGCTTAGATGTTATGTCAAACTGCACAGACAAGGCAATTTCAACCTTACACTGCCAGAAACAAAAAAAAATTCCCTTCCCTTGCACTTGTTCTTTTGCAAGATGAGTTGCTTGCAATGTATAGAAAAATTGCTCTAGCCAAATAAAGGAACGGATCAAAATAAAAAAGTGTTGAACTATGCAAAGAGAGGAGGAAACACTAACAGCAAGAATTAACTTGGATCAATTGGACCGATCCTCATCCTTGATGTAGATAGCAGGTCGAAATCAGCGAGCAGAGAAGCACCATCGCATGGCCTTTACTTGAACTACCTGCATAGATAAAAGAAAAACAAAACATTAGTAGAACACCGGCATTAAAAGAGCTATTAAAGGGACACCGACATTGCAGATATGGCTTTGCAAATTGTAAGAACCATCTCTCGAAAAGGTTCCCAACAAGAACAATTCACATGCCAAGCATATCATCATGAAATCCAGCTGATGTAGAAGATTTTCTTAAGCAAACATAGGTCTTCTACAAACAATGAAATGGCTCAATGAACCCTGCCATGAAACAACCCAATGAACCCATGCCCACTTTTCTAACTGCAGCATATTGCGGGGCATTCGTGCAATTTCATGATGGATTAGAAAGAAAGTTCACAAGTAGCATTGCAAAATCTTTCAGCAGCTTGGAATACCAACGCAGACAAAATGGATCCTTGGAGTCCAGTTCGTTGTTGGATGGAAGGGCCAAGCATAGAGTCCACGAAAAATGAAAACTTGAAAAGCACAAAACCACTGTTGAAAAATGGAACAGCCAATGAAGGGCATCTACCAGGAAAGGTCGAGCCAAAAAGGGGATGCAAGCCGGTTTTAAGGCAGCCACAGACAAATCAAACTGCAAAACTTGCCGTGGTGGCTGAGATATTTGCGTACAGAGTTTATATATTCTTTCTCAAACTGCAAAACTTGGTGGGATGCAAACAAACTACAAACCTCGTTGGAACTGGCGCAAAACAAAAAACAAAAAAAAAAAGAGGTCCGATTCAGAAAGTCAACTCTAGGGAAACCACAAAAGCACGGTGAAGTTTATCCATTTGAATTTTGAAAAACGGTTATGCATATAGCGTGTTGTGCCCTTTTCCAAATCCTCAATCTCAACCATCCATTTGCATCAACGGTTCAAAATTGAAATTGATGACAAACACTCAAAATCCCTTTAGTATAAAGAAAGATGCTTAGACGGGTGGCCCTGTTCAGTTGGATCTAATTATCCACTGGATTTTTTATTCCTGTCTCTGCATTGTATTATGTATTATGACGGAGTGTTATTAATAAAGTCTAACGTCCTTCCCAAAAAAAAAAAAAATACACCTTGAGCTACGGCAAAAAAAGTTATATGTTTCCTTTACTAAATCCTCAATCTTGTCAATAATCTTATAGGGTAGGTTCATCCTGTGCGCCATGCAATGAATAGCTAGTGCATAAGGTGCATACATTGTTTGAAGTTTTACACTTAGGCCATTATGTCAACCTTGTATGATGGTGCAGCCATCTAACCCTATGCAAGCAAGCAAGCTTCTTTGCAATCTCAATTGTGGGCAAACCCATCGTTATGGTCAAACAATGTTGAAGTATAAGATATATTTTTTTGTTGAAGGACGTCAGACATTATTTTAATCAAAGAATCAAATACTAGTATAAGTGCAAAGACAGGAATAAAATCTCAGCGGATAAGCAGAGACCCATCGAATGAAGCAACCTGCCTAAGCATAAGAGCGCATATCCAAATACTCCTCAAAGATTAATCGTCTCTTATGAAGAGCAAGTGAAGAACATTGGCACGACTTAGCAATGTGATCTTGAGCTTCTTGGAGAACATGATTATCTGCCACATCCAAATCTTTACGGATTAATAGTCTTCGTCTTTTTCAGATAGTTCAAAACAACCACCCTGTTGCAAGATGAAAAGCCTGGCTTTGTAACTCCGTCCAAGTACTTGGATAAATTGTCAAGAGCACTTGTTGACTTGTTAAGGAAGCTTGAAAAAAAAGAGAACAACCAACCCCATACCTATCTGAGGTGATCACACATAAAAAAGCAGTGTTCATGCATATTGGACACTAATCTGATATTTTAAGGTTAAACTTGTGGAAAAGCACGTTAATATGAAGACATCAATGAAGAATCTGCCACTAAAGAACTGCCACCTTAGGATGAAGTAGTTTATCCCGTGCCCAAGACCACATCTGCTGCCATTGAGGAGGAAGGAGTTGAAAGGGCCACTTATTAGGAGGAAGAATATCAGTATCAAACTATAAGATATATGGTTTCTGTGGTTGCGTTTCTTTCCAAGCATGTCATCCCAACGCAGTGTGCATGCCTAACATAACATTTTACATAATACACCGTCATGTATAGGTATGAAGAATTATCCTTTGATGTTGCTTCATCTAAGGAGATGGCAAAAAAATCACATTTATGTAAATCCTCACATAGATCTTCCTTCAATACGCCATCAATACACTTTGCAAATTTTGAACCACTTTGTTTGGACCAGTGTGAGTTAGGAAAGTTTGAAAATGCTGCAATTCAAGGTCCTTTTGCTTCGAATAAGCTGTCGTAACTCTGAAACACGGCCTCCAATTGCACAATCTTTCCTTGTAAATACTTATCCACAAGTTTTTGCAATAAAGATCTAATTGGAGAGTCTTTTAGAGTATTCAGTCGTCTCCAACTCCTCCTTATATCCCTGTACATATTGTAAACGTTCATCCTTGGACTTCCATCGTTGCACATTAGTGTCTTTCCTATCAATCATCTTTATGTCATAAACTTTACATGTGTGTTTCTCTATAGTATCCAATTTTAGTTGCAAGTCTACATTATAACCTTGCTTTCATGGACATGCTCTACAACGTGCTCTCTTTGCTTTTAATGGAAATCCATGTTCATTGCTTTCAATCAAGGGCTGAATCTCCTTGTCCAATCATCTTGAAAATCTTTTCCACTAATCCATTAGTTGAATTTCTCAGATTACCTTTTTCGTTTAATGTCAAAACTATTTGTAGCATTATTTGGAAGCTTACAGCCTGATCCATTAGCATTTGCATCCAAAGTGGCTTCTGCATTATTATTATTTTTTTATTGAAAGCGTATATGTATATTAATTATAACTTATAAGGTAACAAAAAGTACTTTTTACAGGGAAGTATAACCCTAAAATGTATATAAAAAGAGAAGAAAAATAACTTGGAACACAGTTGTGATATGGAGATCAATGTCTGATATGACTCATATGCCAGCCTAGAAGTGTGATCTGAGGTTAAAGTTGCTGTACATTCTGCCTCTGCCTCTGACCATGACGGTGAGGGTACAGAATACACATACATGCTTCTGCCATTGCCATATTGAATCGACCTTTACTGTCCTTAGCTTCGCAAAGCAAGCCCCTTCTTGCATCCGGGTTCTGATCGCAGCAACAATTGCATAAACATGGCTCTTCATGGCTGTATAGATCTGGAGGTCCGAATACTTTGATCCATTGCTGGTTGACGACAGGATCGATCTTCTTCCACTTGAGCTTACGCACCAGCATAAAGATAATTCCTGAAATATCAACAAGAGAATTATGAGAACCATGATAGGCTTTATGTGGCGGCGATAATCCATTTAATATCATATTCAATTTGCTTGATAACAGCTTCCGGATGAGTGATATCACAGTTAAAGATGAAATTGTTCCTGCCTTTCCATATCCTCCACAAAACAATATACAACCTCCAATCATTGGGATTGTTGGGCCAGAAGAAGTCCAGCGAATCGAGAGCATTAAGGTCATAACCAAACAATGTGGAGGCAAGCTCAAGGACCCACTCAGACCAGGTGCATGACCGGAAAAGGTGCTCCTCGTCTTCCCTGTGGCTGAGACATCTAGGACAAACATCGAAGTCTGCCATATGGATCCTGTGCCTTTTGTAGTTGGTAGCCAAAGCCTTATGCCATAGCTGCCATATAAAGGACTTCACTTTGGGAGGGATGGGGCTGGACCACATAAATTTCAGATTCCTGATGCACCTATCTTCCCTGATCAGCCATTTGCTGTGCAAAGAAATCTTCTGGTTCCTCATTAGATACTTATAAGCTGCCTTAACTGTAAATCCTGCAGAGCCATTATGGTTCCAATTGAGATTCTCTTCTGACCAGTTGCTCCGGGTTAGCACCAAGCAGATATTGTTATACAACAGTTCTGTGTTTTCACCTTCATCAACCACCACCGAATTCCTAAAAGGAATAATTCCATGCTCATCAAATAGATCAATATAATGAAGTCCTTTACTGTTCCAGAGCTTAGCCTGTTTTGGAAAGTGGCAGGCTAAACAGAGAGAAGAGTCATTAGTAAGGAGACCCGGATTCCAGAAAATTGATTGGTCCATGGAGAGCCCCTCCTTCCATGTAAACATACCTTTAACCATATTCCAGGCTCTAATCCATTTCTTGATTAAACCAGGGATGGAATTGGGAACAGAGAAGGGGAAGTAAATAGAGTGGGGGAGGTTAAGATTAAGCTTCCTCCAACCATAAGAGAGGCATTTACTTAAATAATGCCTGATGATAATCGAAATCGGATGGTTGATGCTATTGTAAGCTGCCTTATAGAAATATTTGGCTGCAAGGGCTATCCCCTGTTTCTCAATATTGATGACCCCCAGCCCTCCAATGCTCTTGCTCTTACAACATTCCTCCATAGCTACCGGGGTCCAACATCTCTTGTTCTGGCCGCAAGAAATGAATCTGCCTATGATGCTCTGGAGCTTGGAAGAGACCTTCTTCGGGGCTAAGATAACAGAGGACTGGTAAATATGAGATGAGGAAATGACAAAGCTAGCTATAATGGCCCTGCCCTGCTTAGATATATATTTGGAGTTTAAACTGTCCACCTTTTTCTGGAACTTTTCTATAATGTCCGACCAAATATCAGATGGGCTCCCTTTAAGAACTAGGGGAATTCCTAATATTTTAGAAGAGCTGGTGGGGAGAATATACTTACAGCCCATGAGAGCAGCTGTTTGCTCTCCTTTTACCTGATCTCTGGCTACTACCGTAGATTTAATCGGGTTGATTTTGCAGCCCGAGGCTACTCCAAATTCCTCCAGAATTGTTTGAGTGTTGGAAAGAGATCTGTTGTCCATTCAGTAATTGATCCATTACCCCATTTTCTGGGAGGGTTAGACCTTGGATCATGTTAGTTCTTTTGGCTTCTTCTAGCTTGTTATGAAGGGCCTCCATTATAATAAGAAAAAGGAAGGGAGCTAATGGGCAACCTTGCTTGACACCCCTTTGCAGACGGAAGAAAGGGCCACACTCTCCATTAATAAGAACTGAAGATCTGGAATTTGAAAGAATACCTTTAAATAGAAGAATTACCTCATCAGAAAAGCCAAGAGCACTACAACAATTGAACAAGAAGTTCCAACTAACTGTATCAAAGGCCTTGGTAATATCCAGCTTAATAAGGGCAATATCTTGATTGGAATCTTTAGCCCAATTTAGCCCTAACACTGCAGTCACCACATTGTCTAGAATAAACCTGTCTTTCAAATAAGCAGCCTGATAATTTTTTCTAAAACAATCTTAAGTCTTCTAGCAATGGTCCCTGAAATAATCTTATAGATAACATTAGTTAGCGAAATAGCCTGTAATCGAAAGGGTAGCAGGCATATCAGTTTTAGGAATAAGCGTGATCAGACTGATATTGATTCTCGCGTCCAAGCATTTCATATCCCTGAACTCATTAGCCAAATTTGTTAAGCAAACTCCAAGAACAGGCCAAGCTTTGATGAAAAATTCAACCGGAAGCCCGTTGGACCCAGGGCTTTTTCCTTTTTCCATATCCAAGGCTATCTTAAAAAGTTCCTCATTGGAAAAAGGCTTTTCAATATTTAGGTTGTCCTCAATACTTACCTTTGCTTGGAGGTTGATGAAGCCGTCCATGGTGGCTTGGGGACAATCCTGATTTGTGCCCATGATGCTTGTGAAATGAGCAGCAGCAGCAAGCTTGATTTGGTCCTCATCCGAGATGTCTTCATCTCCTACTTTTATTTCAAAAATATGGTTCTTCTTCTGCCTGCCCTTAGCTTTAACAAAGAAGAATTTGGAGCTGCTCCTTTCATCATCTTTGATCTCCCTTATCTTGGCCTTGAGCCTCCATCCATCAGCTATCCTTATTTCTTCCTTTTCAATGTTTGCTCTAATGTCATCTTTCTATTCTTCAGAGGCATTGGGGAGTTTGTCTCTTAGATTTTGAAGGTATGCGAGCTTATTATAATGGACTGCTTTGCCCCATTCCTTTAACCACTTCTTAATTGCTTTGGCTACTATAATCCACCAATGCATCCAACCCGACTTTCCAGTTGGTTTGGGGAATTTAGCTAACAGCTCCTGCAATCTGTCCATGAATTCCTCATGCTCAAGGAGGCTAATGTTAAGCTTGAAGTAAGTTTTCCTTTTCTTGTTAATGGAATTGCACGCCTTGATCCTCAGCTGTTGGGGGTAGTGGTCCGACAGAGTAGATCCTTCCAGATTGTTGACCCAGCTACTGTCATTCCAGAGATTTTCTGATAGGTAGAATCTATCATGGAGGCAAAGGGTGGGGTCTACCCTTTTATCAGTCCAGTGTATGAATCAGGCCTAGTCCTTGCTAGATTTAAATTATGGCCTCTAGTAAGATCCATCCAGGCTTCCTTTTCATGCTTCCCGAGGGGTCTATAATTCTTGTTCTTCATAAAACTATTGGTTACCATGTTCAGATCTCCCCCCAGTATGCATTCATCAAAATCTAGGTTATCAAGACTGCACTTAACCTTTTTCCATACCTCCACTCTTTCTACAGGGCTATTGTAGGCATAAATGTTAACGAGGGCAAGCTTAATTCTGTGAATGGTGCAAAGAAGAATTTGCCACCTACCATTTCTATCATTAATCATGTACTTGTTAGAAATATTGAGATTGTTCCTCCAAGCTATTGCTATTCCTGCAGAAGAATCATTAGCAGGAATCGACCAAATACTATAATTAGGAGGGAGGGTTCTACTAATAATAGTCTCATGATCCACATTGTGAATTTTATGCTCTTGAAAAAACAAAACATCGGGGTTAAGGGAAGAGAGACATACCTTTAATCTATCCCTTTTAATGATACTATTAATTTCCTGGAGGTTCCAGGTAACACAACATCAAGGGGGGTTCACAGTTTTGGGCGTATAACCCATCTGCATACAAGGGGGTTTTTTGGACCCATTTTCGTACATATACGGTCGGCAGGGGGTCCTTTTTCTGGTATTTTTTGCACTATCCTAGGTAATTTTTATTCGAAAGGGGTCAAAATTTGCTTTTAAAGATCCGTATATAGGGGGTTTTTTGCCACCCCATGCACGCAGATGGCATATCCCCCTTATACATGAGTGAATCCCCCTTGCACAACATATATCCTTATCCATTAATACCTGTATTACCACAAGCCATCCCAGCTTGAATGGTCTGCTTTCTCGGACTTGATCTGCGTGGGCCAAAATAAATCTTCTTTTTACCTCTGCCCTTCTTACTCTCAACTATATTCCATCCTCTGTCCTCCATAGCCAGAGTATCTTCAATTCTTTCCTGGGGATCTGGCTCATCCTCTTGCTGATAGGATTCAATATTCTTGGGTAGGGTGAAGATGAAGTCACCTGAATCAATCTTAACAGAAAGATTGATGTTTTTGATTAGGACCACCAGATTATCATGGATCTCAACTCTTGAATTATAATCATATTTTTCCAAACCAGATAGGACAATCTCATTAGTATGGTGGTGCCCCGTTCTCCCTGTTAGCCACTTCATCCTTATTGTTTGTAGCTTTAGGTTGCCATACCTGTTTCTGCTTATTTTGTTGTGGGGCAACAGATGTTTTCTGGACAGATCATTTGGAATAGCTGATGCTTAAATCCAAATATTCAGTTATAACACCTGGACCCCAAATAAAATTGTGTGCTATAGATGTTGGCAAATGTAGCTGCCAAGAGTTTATTGCCGGGATTAAAAAACCCCGTCCTTTCGCGTTTTTGAGGAAAAACCCTAGCGATAAAATCTCGGCAAGGACTTGGACAACGCAAGGCTGCTAAACGTTCCCACAAAAAAACTCATGCTCCACAGAGAATACCGAAGTCGCGCATCACCCCTAGACATGCACATCACCAACAAAAAACCAATAGAGAAAGAACCTCGAAAAGCGAGGAGCTGGTCACGCGTGCCACACGACAAAAAGAAACTTTTATACCTCGAAGGAGCGAGGGGCTGGTCCCACATGCCACGCGACAAAAAACAACATTTATAATAATATACACATGAAAGGAGGGTGGGTGAACTGCTGAGAGAGGAGAAAACACCGATGAGAAGTCGATGAAGAACCTACAAGAAATAGCGATCCCCAAACGAACTAGAGCACCAGAAAATGCATGCATGCATGGGAGAGATGCATGCTCGCCCATTCGAGAATACTGATCCGATGGCTCGAATCGATGGCATTCTCGAATAAAGGCTCCCATAAAAATAGACAAAAGCTCCCGACAAAAAGAAAACTATCTTATCAAAACAGGATCGAGGTCGAAGGTTGAAAGATGGCAAAAAAAGGGACAAGATCGAGGAAGAACATGTCACAACATGGAAAGAGATGCCAAATTGGCAAACCAAGCAGGGAGAAGCCCCTCCCCTGCCTGGTACCAAAGAAAGAGAGTCAAGGAACTGCTGAGAGAGGAGAAAACGCCGATGAGAATTCGATGAAGAACCTGCAAGAAATAGCGATCCCCAAATGAACCAGAGCCTCAGAAAATGCATGCATTGCATGCATGCATGGGAGAGATGCATGCTCGCCGATTCGAGAATACTGATCCGGTGGCTCGAATCGATGGCATTAAGTGTAATGTTTAGTTAATCTTTTTCGATCAATGATGACGACACCGGGGACATTCTTCTAGGTCTTGTTCCCAGGTTGTATGTCCATGCTAATATCCTTCACATCGTCCGCACCCAGTACCACCTATGTTGGAGGGATATCGGGTTTGGGACATGATAGAACCATTAAGCCCAATTACTATTTCTCAACACAATAGATACAATGGATTTAGTACTAATTCATCCTGGAAGAATCCTTTCAAGCACCATTACAGTTATCATGTTGACCGATGGTGATACTCTTGGAAACTTCTACATCTAAGGCCTTATCAAATATATATAGTATGTGCTTGCATGAAAGGTAGATGTTCTTCATTCTGACCTTTAAATCTAAACAAGTACAACATGGCTCTCTCTTTATAGGAACTATATATAGATTTGAATTTCTATTGATGACATATCCCAGATGCACTTTAGGATTGTAGATCTTCTCTTCTACACATTGCACCTCCATGTTCCTAGTAGGTTTGAGTCTTACTTCAGGCTCTTGGTCATTTTTTTTCTCATGTTAACTACTTTTCCAACACGAGTAACTTTGATCTTGCTATTATTTTCAGACTTGGTGTAGGAGCCAATTGCATATGCATTTGCTAGCAATGTGTTTTATAACATGTTGATCCTTTGTCCAGTGAAAATCAACTCCAAACTATCAATTTCTCTGCTAATAATTTGATTCCTCTTGCAACTTGCCATTTCGTTGGTCTAGCTAGTAGACAATGAAGCATCTTGTTTGGAAACCAAGTTCACTCTAGCTTACTTCCAGAAAACTACATGAACAAGAATGTCCTGTCTTGGCTGAACTGTCGAATGTAAAAGTAAACATGGTGCAGTTATTGACATGTTCACCTCCTGCTTGTAGTCATACACATTTGCTAATAAAAATAAATCACTTACCATTGGATTGGTTCCTGAGGTTCTATTGACATTTCTTACATGCTTGCCTGGCCTGTGCATCCCAGACTCTAAAGTGAAGTCAATTGTATCAATGGTCTTCCGACGTTTGTACACAATTAAAAGTTTTTCTTCGTGGCCACTACTACAGTCTCTAAAACCAGTAAGTTCACCCTCCAAGTTAATGAATTCAACATCTTTTACCTTAAAACCACTTGACTTCCTGTATGTAGTATTTCTAACATCTGTGCAAATCTTGACCATGTTCTTAGCTAATTAGAATCCAAGTATGACTTACACTTTGCACTTGGCAAAACTAGCTCGGTAAGGTCAAAGAGCGAAGCATCACACAAGGACATCTTGGATTTCATTCCCATGCTCCTAGCCAACTACCATGCTTATAGTCAAGTAGATCAGTGTTTATAGTCATTCCAAGATGTGAACGACATCTTGGAATGACTGCTTGGCACAATATAATTAGCCTATCCACTAACCCTATGATGTCATCAGGATAACCAAGTGCAAAAAACTTGGATGTCTTTTTCCAAGGCTTTGCCTTTCCTCCAATTTAATATTTCTTCAAAGATAGTCTCGATTTCATCTCGTGTACTACATTGGGATCATTTTTTGCACAACCTTTTGTCTTCTTCTCTCTACTCAATATACCTATCCGTATGCCGCTGCATGCACTGCTCGAAGTGAAAATGACAAGATCTCTCCTTATCTTCTATAGTCTAGCCTATAGAAAAGACATGGCCTATTGCTCGCCAATTCGCATGTGCCTCATCGGCCATGAGGCACCACAAAATTCTGCTTCCTTTTAGCCCTTCCTTGTCATAGCTCTATTTAGTTTCTTGTTTTCATGTGGCAAATATTGTGAAGTCCAAATATTGTTCAAACAATATCTTATTTTCATGTGGGAAATGATTATTTAATATCTTGTTTTCATGTTGCAAATACTGTGAATGGACTAATTGTCTTTTCAATGCTAATGCGACGTGTGACGTCTTGAACCATAGACTTGCTAAATTATTCCTTCTAACACTTGAAGTCATAGGTGCTCATGCAATCTTTACCTAAATTCCCTAACCGAGAAACTAACTAACAACTAGCAAAGGAACCTATTACATGAATCTACATCAATATAACCTGAGCTTAGGATTCAATAACGGTAATTCTAGTCAATAATGATGGTCTTGCTAATCAGCATAATTTTTGGAGATCTTTATGTTATTTTCTTTAGTCCTAGACTATAATAATTTTGAAATAACTATGGCAAGATGGAACAGAGGCTGAAAAATGATCCATTGACTCAAAAGGAATGCCAGGACCTAAATCAACGTAGGAACACAACTTCTTGTATATATTGGCCACAATGTGAGACAACACAAACTATGCAAAAGGCCAGAACTTGGGACTTCTCTCTAGTGGCTAGCCACTTGGACTCAAAAGTGCCATTTAAATAATACACGAACAACTCTAGTCTCAAGGTCTCCTAACTAGTATAGAAGTGCAAAAACGAAATTTTGACCAGCTTCAGATTTTGCCCTGTTTCAGCAGGTTTTTAAACAGCGAAATTCTCTGTCAACGTAGTGTCAGGGTTTTTGGGCGGCGCCGCCTCCTCACTGCGGAGCGTGAAAAATGCATCAGCCAGAATCCATTAGACAAGGTCGAATCGATGCTTTTTTGCCTATTTTTCCATAGGGCTAGCCCCCATCCATAAGAACTGGCATAAACAAGGGCATACAGGGAACCGGAGGCCATAGCCAGGCTTGTTTTGTGCATCTGGCTGCATAGACAAGGCCTGAATCGAAAGGGAAAATCAGTGACGAAATTCAAGAAACAAAATTGAAGGCCAGAAACTGCTATAGATATGAAGATCTGCTCACGAACGGGCTAAATCTGAAGCTGGTCAAAATTTCGTCAAGGAATTTTAAGGGATTGAAAATTTTGGAGAAATTTTCTGGCGGCCTCCAGGCTCGCAAGCGGCGCAGCGCGCGGCCCACCCGCTCGCCTGGCGGCTGCCAGAAAATTTCACCACGAGATTTTCAGTTCCTTAAAATTACCTCTTCCAAAAAAAAATTAGACCTCTCTTAGAGCCCTTTAGCTCCATTAGTGTATTAGTGTATGGCCGAAGGAAAGAAAGCACCCGGCGCCTTTCTCAACTGCAGAAGAAGAGGCAGTCTGCAAGAGATAGATATCATGCTGCATCTAAACGGAAGAAGGAGGCACGGATTCGTGTGGGCTCTAATTATCTTTGTCGGCCATTTTTTTAAATATCGGCCCCGTTGATCCGATTTCTTCATCCTTTTTTGATCCGTTTTGGATTCTTTCTTCTGTGGGTTCTACTATAGAATGAGCCGCCACATATATTGCCTGGCATTCCACAAATGCCATCACTGGATCTTCCCCCTTACAAAGGAAGAATCAAGGGCGCCGGATCTGTGCAAAGATCCAAGCATTTCTGGTTCTTGGAGCAAATGGCTCTGGTATTTTGCGGTTCTTGGAGCATTTCTGGTTCTGGTATTTTTCTGGTTCTGGTATTTTGGCCCATTCCCATTGCTGGAAAAACATGGTTCAAAACAGGGTATGCCGGAACAGAGGTATGGAATAAAGCAGGAATGATATAGAACAGGGTATGCCGGAATAGAGCTTGAAACAGCGCTATGCCGGAACAGATTTTGCGACAGCGCTATGCCGGAACTGGAATTTTCTACAAAAACGAATATTGGATGACTATGGGAAATAACCATAGCTTGATCCAAAAGAATCTCAAAATTTTCAATGGGCCTTTGAGAAACAATGATAGTGTTGGACCTTTGAGAAGCCTAGATATAACTTGGAAACAAGCTAGACGTTGACTTAAGTTTAGAGATACATTGTACACCAGCAAACCATTGACTTTTTATATATTGCTGACAAACAATTTCTGCGTGTGACAAAAATAGAAGTTCTACAGTCTATGTCTCTAACAAAGATGGAAGTTTTACAACACACAAGTCCTTGAGACATAGGGCCTACACACAAGAGATGACTTCGTCAACTATGAGTTCCTCCGACAAATCTAGGAGACTCGAAGCCACAAAATGCAACATGTATTTGCTACGAAGGTGCACTGGGTTAGTAACTCTTCTACATGATCTAAGCATCATCATCGGTGGACTGGGTTAGTATCTCTTCTACATGATCTAAGCATCATCATTCGCCCAAGACATCGGGGAGCATATTCTATACGGCCCCATAATATAGGAAAGAAAGATACATTGATATAGTAAAGAAAGATACATAGAAGATTCGCATGGCCTTTGGGGCCAAGTTGTTGTGCATGCAACAAAGGATTAATTCAAATATGGAAGGGCCGACTGATTCAGACATGAAAGCGAAAGCATGAAGAAAAGGCCAACCCAAGAAAGTGTATAATAGTGAAGCCCATGAACAAATGATTCAAGAGCAAAAATGAAGGCAAGCAACATAGTTCTCACGCTCGTAGCACTGGTTATGATGATCAATGCAGCATTAGGGGATGCAAAAGGAGCAGAGCCCAAGTATCTGAACGTGCCAATGTACATGCAGATAGTAGAAGCCGGTCCAAATGCTACAGGCTTAAGAGTAGCCGGGCCAGGTGGGGAGCTGACAGAGAACAAGTTCGGCACCGTTTTTGTGTTCGACGATGTGCTGACGGAATCGTTCGATAACACATCGAAGGTAATTGGGAGAGCAAAAGGCACGGCTATGGTGACGGAGCCAGACGCCTCCAATGCTACCTATGCTTGGTGTGCTGTCCTCCAAACTGAGTTATACAACGGCACCGTTTCTTTCCATGGGGTGGACAATGGTGTCAAAAACAACCAAATGGAGCATGCTATTGTTGGTGGCACTGGTGACTTTCGATTCGCCACTGGTTTTGCCAACTTTACCCACGTCAAAGTTGACATCCCCGATGGTCTCTTTACTATTTTTATTAATGCTTCCATCTACTTTCCTCCTTGGATCCCGTATCTCTAAATATTCCTATTTATATTAATCCTACTTCCTCCATGTCTCCTTCAGGTCCCTCCGTCCTGTTACTATGATTTCACTTGAAATAAGTTGAAGTCTTGGACTTCCATGATGTATTTTGAAATAAGCATATTATAGATAGATTACTTCAGTGTTTTTCTTATGTCAAGATTTGGGTGATTCTTTTAATACCTGATTAGCTCGAGATACCTATTTTCTCATATATTAGGCACAATTGGATGGATCTCTTAATTTAAAAACAAAACACTCGAGCTTAGTCAATATTATGCCTCGTTTAATTTAATAATTTTCTTATTAAACACCTTGGATAGAAGAGCAGATACAAAGTAACGCCTTAGCATGCAAGTACATTTCCTAATAAGCTATGTTCCCTTGCCACTCGTAAAAATTTTTTTGCACTTGTCTCTATCTTAACATGATGAGACATATATATGGTGTACCCTTCAATGCAACCTCCATCGTCAACCACCCCTATTTCTCCTCCAAGCAAGCATTTCCTGCATCTATTTCAAAGAATCATATCCAATATGATGCAACAAGCACGTATTTTGGTTTAGATGCATTCAAAGATTCATAGAATTTCCTTGCATCCTGCTTCTAATTCCCAGGCTTCTAACTCAGTTGCAGCTCTGAACTGCACGATGATCCTTCAAGCTCCATGTCTATCTACTTACACCATGAACAAGTGGAGTTAGTTATAAAGACTATGAGGGGTTTAAGGCGCTAATAAATGCCCAAGATATCATACACAACCAGCATGCTTATAACAATACAACCATCAAATCCATTCTCATATAAAACAACTTACTGCAAGAGTCCCACTGTGCAAAACCTATAGGTTGTCAGTATGCCGTACCAAAAATATGCTAGCAAGGAGACACAGATTGCTTTATGAGAATACAATACAATAAAGAGCATGAAATGGATCATGAAATAACCATGTAACAATAATGAGCCAGCTGTAAAAACCATGAGATAACGATAACTATACAGTGCAAATTCCAGTTCATACAACCATCCAAACTGTTCAGGCCCTGCAGTAGATACGAGCGGAATAAGTCTCATGTGTACACGCCCATCTAGCATGCGTCCACCATTAGAGGACCACATCCAAGCCATGTAGCATGGTGAATCACCCTCGCTGGGTGACCACCCGATGTCAAGAGCAAGAACAATCACGAGTTCATGCCACCACAATTGGACTCTCGCCCCAAAGAATATGCACTCATGCACCAGTTCATGGGCACATCTACAATTCATTCGGAGTTTGTTTTAGAGCCTTTTGAAATATCTAAAACAGAAAATTAGCTTGGGTACCCTATGAATCTCTTTGTTGCCCATGAGTTATATGGTACTATAGCTGCTTCAATTTTATCGTGGCTTTACCTTAGGAGAAGACGGCAGGTAGGGTTTTATTCACCGACTCTGCAAAAGAAAAGCTTGTCATATGAGAGGTACTTGCTATTGGACCTGGGGGTATTGGAGAAGATGGCAATCGGAAGCCTCTTGATGCTGTAGGAAACATAGTTCTATACTCCAAGTATGCCGGCAATGACTTTCTTGGATCTAGCATAGCTCAGAGGATCGGACCCAACTCCATGGCCCGACACCAACTGCTCCAATCAGTTTGCCTTCCTCTCTATTTGGGCCCCAGCAGCCTCTTAGGATTGGGTTCAACAACACCCTCGCTTTCCAAGATCACTGTTTCCCGCCTCCACTCCGGAATCATCTCTATGCCATTTATTCTGAGGGAGGAAATGTGGCCACATCTCTCACTATCTCCGTTGAGACAGTTACTGCAGTTGCTGAAGGACTTCGTGCCACATTCAGCAAATCAGGGTGGTGAGAATGCACATGCTTTATATGCTTCCTTACGGACATCTGACCCTGAGGCCGCCTCCCCTGTGAAGGGTATCGCTGAAATCTCTACATTTGAGGCAACCACGAAGTTGTGTTGATGCAGATCTGAGATTGGTGGCCGAGGCCGGGCACTGTGTTGATCACGGATTCAGGTCTCCGCGGGGCCGAGGCGGGTCACTATGTTGATCATTGACCCTTAATTTGGTCTCACGGTTTGGAGGTAGTCGACTTGCCACCACGGGGTTCCTGCTAGCTCCCAAAGCGTCTTCATCACCTTCATCTTCGGGGATGCCTCTATGGCTCCATATTTTCACATTGAACCCTTAATTTGCGGATTATAGGGGTTATAGAGAGCATAAGAAATGGGCTCGAGGAGGCGGCGATTATTCTAGATTTGGATAGGTTATGTCAAATAAAATTTTTAGCATCCATGAGCATGTTCAATTTGTCGTTCACCTTTTTGCCCTCATGTTTTTTCTTTGAATTGCCTTGGCGTTTGTTTTTTCTTTGTGACTTTGTCCTTGGGTTTTGTTTGGGCTTTTGCCTTCTTTTTAGCAACCCGCCCCTTTTCATTATATGGGTCCCATAACCTCGTCTTATCTTATCTTGATTGAGCTTTCATTGAATTTCATCTCTACCTTTAGGTTTGGACAACAAGATTCAAAGTTGTAAGGAGCCAAATATTTTTTTGTCGAGGGGTGAAAGATGGCAACCACCTTTAAAGGGGAAACTCCATTCTCGAGAAGTAAGGATGGGGTAACAACTTGTTATTAAGCTTCTCCTTTCTAATTCATGGAAATCTAACTCTCAAAGAAACTAAAGGAAGGTGGATTGCATAAGGAAATCAATACAAAGCGGTTTTATCGAAAAGGAGGAGCAAATGATTATTCTAGACCAAATCGCATACATCTCTTCCAACCCGTGGATAGGTTATGTCTAGAATATTTCAAACGCACTAATATCCTTAGCATCCATGAGCATGTTCATCCTATTTGTACTGGGGCTTTTTGCCCTCATGTTTTCTTTGGGCCTTGGCCGTTTGTTTTCTTTGTGACTTTGTCCTTGGGTTTTGTTTGGGCTTTTGCCTTCTTTACTAGAGTAGGCAAAGTTGAAGGATTTGGGCTTCCCCCTTTTTAGATGGAGAAGACTACGCATTGTATGGGTCCCATAACCCTGTTGGGTTTCCGCTGACGATAAAAAATTATTTTATCTTATCTTATCTTGATTGAGCTTTCATTGAATTTCATCTCTACCTTTAGGTTTGGACAACAGAAGATTCAAAGTTGTAAGGAGCCAAATATTTTTGTCCATCTTGTGCATTCAAAACTCGAGATGAATCATTTAGCTGCTTTTAATCTTAGTGTGGCTTTACCTTATGGAGATTCCGTCGCATTCCATCTTTACTTACAGGTTTGGACAACATAGGATCTAAAGTTGCAAGTTGCCAAATATATATGTTCGAAGATCAAGATGAATGGTGATGTAGTCAGCTGTGGTATGAAGATGTGCCAGGTTGTTTACACAATTTTCTAAAACATGCAAATGGAGAATCCGTCCTCAATTTATACCTAATTTAAACCTGGGTTTGATTACAATTTATAGGAAACATATGTTTTCCCTTCAACGCAACATATTCACAACTTCCAATTACTTGTAGGTCCTATAGCTGAATCAAATAGTGACTTTGCATTACCCTCTATGGCCTCATTGTCATTTTCTCTGTCTTTATAAATCACATTTATCAAAGTCTGAAGCTTGTCATGGTAATCTCTATAACCTTTTGTCCTAAAATCATGAACAGTATTGGCTAAACTATTTGCAATTAATAAGCTTATGCAGCTTGTTTTTTCGTAACAAAGTTCTCCATATAGCATTGGACCCTAAATTTATGCTTTCCATTTGTTTATACAGGAATATCAAGATTATTTAATATGGATAATCCACAAAGCACAATAAACAAATTTGCTTTCTGATGTATCAAATTCATCCCGTTCTCACGATGCGCAATAGGATCACATGTGGATGGTTTTTTTTTGGCAGAAAAGACCACATCTATGCATAATATTCTCTTATGCAAAATGATGATGGTGCATATCTAACCATTGGGTTGGGTCTGACAATCTTCCATCGGTTGTATTGTAAAAGTGTGAAAAACATATGCCAAAGTCAAACCCTAAATAGTGTCTTTGTTGGTGACCTCAAGTTGTAACATTATAGACAATACTCTAGATGCAATCCATTTTTATATATTCGAACAAACTACATTGTATGCAATACTCTAGATGCAATCTTTCATATATTCGGACGAACTACATTGTATGCCATGTGAATGAAAATACAAACCACGTTGGTCCCTTTTGCATGCATTTCCATACCTTGTGGAAACCTAGAAATATTAAGAACTTAGAATATTACATAGCGTAGAGCATGGCCTTATTTTGGCACCATGGGGAAGGCATCGTGATTGCCATTCATTTTCGGCACCGATCCGATGGCTCGGATCGATGGCATTCTCGAATAAGGGCTCGCATGAAAACAGACAAAAGCTCCCGACAAAAAGAGAACTTTCTTATCAAAATAGGATCCAGGTCGAAGGTTGAAAGATGGCCAAAAAAGGGACAAGATTGGGGAAGAACATGTCACAACATGGAAAGAGACGCCAAATTGGCAAACCAAGCAGGGAGAAACCCCTCCCCTGCCTGCTATCAAAGAAAGAGAGTCAAGGGAACTGCTGAGAGACGAGAAAATGCCGATGAGAAGTCGATGAAGAACCTGCAAGAAATAGAGATCCCCAAACGAACCAGAGCCCCAGAAAATGCATGCATGCATGGGAGAGATGCATGCTCGCCCATTCGAGAATACTGATCCGATGGCTCGGATCGATGGCATTAAGTGTAATGTTTAGTTAATCTTGTTCGATCAATGATGACGACACTGGGGACATTCTTTTAGGTCTTGTTCCCAGGTTGTATGTCCATGCTGACATCCTTCACATCGTCCGCATCCAGTACTACCTATGTTGGAGGGATATCGGGTTCGGGACATGATAGAACCATTACGTCCAATTACTATTTCTCAACACAATAGATACAATGGGTTTAGTGTATTTGGTACTAATTCATCCTGGAAGAATCCTTTTACGCGCCATTACAGTTATCATGTTGATCGATGGTGAAATTCTTGGAAACTTCTACATCTAAGGCCTTATCAAGTACGTATAGTATGTGCTCGCATCTGACCTTAAAATCTAACCCAGACATAACCCAGATGACACTTTAGGGATGTAGATCTTCTTTTGTACACGTTGCACCTCCTGGACCATGTTCCTAGTAGGGTTGAGTCTTACTTGAGGCTCTTGGTCGTTTTGTTTCTCATGTTGACTACTGTTCCAACACAAGTAACTTTGATCTTGCTGTTATTTTCAGACTTGGTGCAGGAGCCAATTGCATATGCATTTGCTAGCAATGTGTTCATAACATTTTGATCCCTTATCTAGGGCAAATCAACTCCAAACTATCAATTTCTCCGCTAATAATTTGGTTCCTCTTGCAACTTGCCATTTCACTGGTCTAGCTAGTAGATAATGAAGCATCTTGTTTGAAAACCAAGTTCACTCTAGCTTACTTCCAGAAAACCACATGAACAAGGATGTCCTGTCTTGGCTGAACTGTCAAATTTAAAAGTAAACATGGTGCAAGTGTTGAAATCATTGCATCTTTTTCCCCTATTGGAAATACAACTCTAATAGCAATATCTTTTTTTGGCCTAATAACACCTTATTCATGCCTATATTGACATGTCCACCTCCTGCTTGTAGTCATGCACATTTGCTTAACCCTTTTATCATCCATTCTAACATGATTAATATCAGATGTAGCACTTTTCTTTTCTTGGCGCTCCTTTTGGCGCTCTGCCTTTTTGGTGCCCGACGGCAAAACTTCTCGAGCTCATAACTTGAGCTAGAGACATCAGAATCAGGTGATTTTGGGCTCGTTGGAAAGCTTATGCCTGGATCTTTCCAACGACATATGATTCGGACCATTTGCATCCTTATACGTTTCAGCTTTTTGGACTTTTTGATTTCGGGACTGATTTCTATTATAGATCAGCCCATTTCGGCCCTCTGGAAGTAATGGCTCCTTCAATTCCTCTGCAGCAGCTAGGGGACTTTTCTATGGTGGGTATTAATCCCTTTGATCAGCCAAATTCGTCAGGGCCTGCTCGTCACCCCTTGAAGTCTCTCAGATCCACGAACAAAGATAACGGTTACAAAGGTGATGTGACTCGATCTCTCAATAAAGGTGCTCATCTTAAACAACAGACATTAAATAGGGCATTGCATCTTTACTCTCAACGGGATAAGCGTTGTCCATCGCAAATTCCCACAGGTGTTGGTGGAGCAAATGGCCCAGACGAACCTCCAACATGCGTTGGAGGTTCAACACATGATGATGGAGAGCAGATTGCATCCGTTACAGGTGTTGGCAGTGCAACTGGCCCAGACGAACCTCCAACAGGTGTTGGAGATTCACCACATGGTGTTGATGCTGATGGGGAGCAGATTGCATCTGTTACAGGTGTTGGAAGTGCATATCGCTCAGCCACATCTCCAACATGCGTTGGAGGTTCAACTCAGGATGATGAAAGGGAGCGGATTGCTGAGGCATTGACCCCAGATGATTTCTCCAAGGTCCCTCGTCCAGCACGTCTTCCTCTCTATGTCAATTTGCTTCAAAAAGATCTAGAGAACAAGCTTGACATTCTTACAGCTACTTTGCACATGCAGCAACAAAGAGATGACACAATTTCAATGTGCATTGAGGTCTGAATTGGCAAAGTGTCGTAACGACCTTGCAACGCTCACTGGCAAAATTCATGCTGAACATGCAAAGCTTTGGGAAGCAATTGAGGGCGCAAAGTTGGAGTTTGCTGCTTGTCATATGACTGTGGAGCTCCTAATGGTTGATATTGGCAAGCAAAGACAAGATTTACTCTGCCATGTCTCTGAGGTGTCTACGAGTTGTAATACTCGCATGCGAGCATTGGAAGAAAGCATGACCTGCCAAGTGACTGAGCTTGCAAGGACATATCTCGTCGAGTTGCTGCCTTGGAACGTTCCTATTCTCCTGCAACCAAGGCACCTCCAACTTCTTCTTCAAAGCATCATGATCCTAATGTGAGATCTATGCCTAGTTCATCCTCCCCGCAATTTCAAAACTCTCATGTAACAGGTTTTGCATCTACACCCCGCATCTACATCTGCTTTCGAGGCGAGAGAATACATTGATAGGCACAACCGTCGATGTAATAATCTGTAATTCGTGGCATGCCGTAAGAAGCATCGGAGGACTTGCAAATGTAAGGTACAGGACTTTGGTGTTAGCTAAATTGGACTTCACAACACCGGTTGTTGTCATCTTTGCACATAGGATTGGAGCATTGCAGCCCCACCACCAAGATAGTGAAATTCTGATGCAAAATTTGAGTACTAAAATGGATATCCTCAAGCAGGCCAAGCAATTGAAAGGGACATCTCTATCTGGATTTTGATCTTACTAAGTCCCAACAGTTAGCCAGACGCCAGAATTTGCAAAAGGTCCAGGACATTCAAAAGAATGGTGGTAAGGCTGCACTGATTCGTGGAAAACTACGTATTTTTACACCATCACATGCAACCTTTGCTGACGTCTTTCATCATGCTCAGGCCACTCATACTGCTGGTGTTAAAGTCCATTCTCCCATTTCCCATGCACATACCAATGCTGCAAATGCGCCTCGTGTTGTTCCATCTTCTGCACCCACCACATCTTCTTCTGCTCAAGGCCATTCCTCTCATGATGTTGCTAATGGTATCCTTGATGCTTTGCTTCTTTGTTGTTGATATTCTTTCCTCATCGATGCCGCTGCCGCCTCTATTGCTCCAGCCTCCTCAGTTCGCACTGATCATACCTCAAATGTACCTTCCTAGGAAATGTGCCTTCGGTTGGTGTCCTGGAATTGTCGAGGTTTTCCCTGGCGTAAAGGTGATGGCTTGAATCCCATTGCAAAAGATATGGATATCATTCTGCTCATGGAAACGTGGGAGCATTCAGCCAAACGGCTACCTCATTTTATAGGCTATCAATTCTTTTCATTATTTAATGAATGTCATGGGCAACAAGGTTGCGGTGGAGTTGCTTGCTATTTCAAGGATGCCCTTGCTCCTTATATCACGCTTCATAAAGCTGATAGATATAATCGCTACATGTGGATCAAACTTCATTGCCACAATAGTAGTACCATTTTTGTTGCTACCTGTTACTTCCCACTGACGTCATCACCTTTTTATGATGAATATGATGTCGCTCGCAGTGATCCCTATGGTGATCTTTATGATGACATTGCTCAATTCAAACAGTTGGGGCATGTTATTCTTCTTGGTGATTTCAATGCTCGCACTGCTAAAATGCAAGCTGCTCAACTCATACTTGAGGATGTTCGTGACCCTTTATGGATGTCTGCTAATGATACAGTCTTTCCACGTTCATCGCCTGATGCTAACAAACCCGTCTCAACATTTGGAAGGGAGCTCATCCAGTTGTGTGAAGTCTTTGAGATGGTACTTTGTAATGGCTTAGAGCAATGGCCACACTCTAAAGGTATTACATGCAGACAGGATAGGCAGGGTGGTGGTACTAGTGTTGTTGATTATGTCATTTCCCAAGTGCAAGCCTTGGATCTCATTTCAGATTTTCGAATTGGCACAAGGCATAGAGATGAGGAGATAAAATCTGATCACTATCCACTTTATTTGTCATTAAAGTGGCAGCTTCCACCTCTTCAACCCATTGCCATCCGGGCTCCTCGTCCCCTTGCATTAAACGACTTATTCTAGATCTTTTGAATATGAACAGACATTAGCTCCTGCGCTTGCAGGTATTTTGGATTACCCAACTCTTCAAGAGCGTAATGCAGCATTTGCTGATACTTTGCTTACTTCTGCTGTCTCTTGCTTTGGTACACGCGACCGGTGTTGCTTGCATCTTTGGTAGGAAATCCTTTCCTAGAAATGCCCTCGGTTTGATGAAGACGCAAAGCGGCTTAAAAACAATTCGCGAATGATAGTTGAGCCAAATCACGGCGACATAATGCCATTCAAATTATAAGTCCGTTTTTGAAACGCAAGAAGGCACGCTTTGTTCTTTGAGCATCGAAAGCAAATGTTTGAATTATCGCTACGTGAGCCTCGGACCTTCTGGCGCAAAATATTATATCGACTACCTCCTACCCTTGGACATATTTCTATGCAGCAATGGGATGAGCGATTGGTTCACTTTATATGATCATCCCGGGTCCTTAATTACATTGCCTCCTTTGGTAGGTGATATTCTTCAATTGAGAGGAGGAAGTCAAAGAAGGATCATGCATCTATCTAATGGCAAGTCTCTTGATCTTCAAGGTTTGCAAGCAGAATTGCTTAAATGGGGGGGTCCGCTATTGCTTCCAATCATCACTACTCTTTTAAATCAAGCTTTGCAAGAAGGCTTGCCAGAAACTTGGGCTGTCAGTAAGGTCGTACCAATTTACAAAGCAGGTGATAAGCATGACCCTTCTAATTATCGCATGATCATCGTAAGTTCCATATTTTCAAAGCTCTTAGCCAGTCTTCTTGAGAAGCGATTGACATCATGGGCGTAACATACTTTGGTGTATGTCTTTGTAGGACGCAGGCTTTCGTCCATGCCATTCTACAATAGACCATATTTTCACATTGCGCATGCTTATTGAACATAGTCGAAGTTTGAAACAAGACCTCTATATATGCTTTGTGGATTTTACTTCTGCTTTTGATACAGTACCACGTGAGCTTCTTTGGCAGCGCTTGCAGGCACTTGGGGTTCCACAAGATCTTCAAAATGCAGTTTATCGGCTCTATGAAAGGGTTTTACTAAATTTCCAAAGATCGGTACTCGATCACTAGCAATATTGGAGTTCGTCAGGGTTGCCCTTTATCTCCTACACTCTTTGGCTTGTACATTGATCAATTGGAAGAATGGCTTGATAATCATGGCGGCGGAGGTCCACATTTGGCACACTATACCATTAGGCAACTTATGTATGCTGATGATGTTTCACTTCACATACATACATTTGCTAGTATGCAAAGAACATTTACATGCTCTGCACAGTTTCTGTGAGAATACAGGTCTGCGTGTTAATCTCCAAAAGACCAAGCTTTTGGTAGTTCAATCTTCTCGTCACAATGTTCCCCTTATGCACTATGATAGCCGCGAAGTTGAAGTTGTAGATAGCTACAAGTATCTTGGTGTAGAATTCTGTAAGAACACACTTTGGGGAACGATGTATTACCAAGCGGTGGTTCTGGATGGAGAGCACTCTATGCAATGCAAAACAATTGTTTTCGCGTAGAAATTCATGATTGGCCACGGAAAGCCCACTTGTTTCGAGCTTTGGTAGAGCCTGTTTTATTGTATGGTTCTGAAGTGTGGGGGCCTGCCATTAGTGCTAGTGCTTGGGAGAGCTTGGAGCGGGTGCAAAAGTCCTTTCTCACTTACAGCCTCGGAGTTAAAACAACGGTGCCCTATGCTATTCTTTTACAAGAGACAGGTTTTTGGCCTCTTCAACATTCTGCCATGAAGCGCCATCTCCACTATATCTGCAAGGTGCACCACATGGATGATGTTAGGTATCTTGCTCTTGCACTTGCCATGGCTGAATCTCCTCAGCGTTTGAAACGATGTTGGAAAGAGCATTGCACTACATGGTTTGCCTGTTGGTGCTGCAAACGAAACCTTTGTCGATGCTTGCCGGTTCGATCCCGAGCTTTTGCAAAAGAATATCTCAATGGTCGTTTTTCTCAAAAGATATGGGACGCAGCTTACTTTGGCCCAAGTGAAAACCGGTCATTATCATGCACACATAAATCCCACCTTGGCACGGGGGGCCCCAAGCTTATTTGCTTGCTTCATTGTCCAGAACAAGCTTGTAGCTATTGCATCAATTCGCACGGGGGTCCCACAGTCCCAGATTGAGACAGGTAGATGGGAGCGGCCGCAATTGCCGCGAGAAGCGAGACTATGTACCGCTTGCCGATTCTGAGTTATTGAAGATGAAAGCCATACTCTTCTGAGTTGCCCTGCTTTTGAGATAGTCCGGAATCATTTTTTGACCTTATCATTCCATTCCACGCTTCCACAACTTCTCAGAGCACCATCTGTGCATGACTTGGCATTATACATACTTGAGGTTCTAGATAAACGTCTGCAATTACTGAGCCCTCAGTAGTCATTATCTCCGCTTGTCTAGTATCATCATTACTGCAAAGGTTTTTCCCTTGAAAACCTTTCGAGGCAGGGGTTTTTTAATCCTAGTAGTAATGATTGTACTAGCCCATTGTATGGGTCCCATGACTATTGGTCTCCGTGGACGTTAAAAAAACTATTCTATTCTATACTAGTAAAAATAAATTACTTACCATTGGATTGGTTCCTGAGGTTCCATTGACATTTCTTACATGCTTATCTGGCCTTAGCATGCAAGTACGTTTCCTAATAGAATAGAATAGAATAGAATAGAATAGATTTTTTAACGTTCACTCATATAAAATTTTTTGCACTTGTCTCTATCTTAACATGATGAGACATATATATAGTGTACCCTTCAATGCAACCTCCATCGTCAACCACCCCTATTTCTCCTCCAAGCAAGCATTTCCTGCATCTATTTCAAAGAATCATATCCAATATGATGCAACAAGCATGTATTTTGGTTTAGATGCATTCAAAGATTCATAGAATTTCCTTGCATCCTGCTTGAATGTGACGGACCTGTCGGGTTAGCCTTCCAGTAATCCGAGATCCCATCAAGACTTGTATGAACACTACAAGTTGGTGTTTAATGCAATGCAAATGCATTCTTAAGCCAAAACGCAAGGTAAAGAATTGAATCTTTAATCTCAACTATATCCACTAACAAGTATGAGCTCAACTCTCAAAGATATAACATCATGTTATATACAACGAAAATTTCGTGTTAAGAATCCATAAATTAAATTTATAAAAACAACACAAGGCCTTGCTAAAGGCTCACAATTCCCAGGCTTCTAACTCAGTTGCAGCTTTGAACTGCACGATGATCCTTCACGGTCCATGTCTATATGCTTACATCATGAACACGTGGAGTTAGTTATAAAGACTAAGGGGGGTTTAAGGCGCTAATAAATGCCCAAGATATCATACACAACCAGCATGCTTATAACAATACAACCATCAAAGTCCATTCTCATATAAAACACCTTATTGCAAGAGTCCCACTGTGCAAAGCCTATAGGTTGTCAGTATGCCATACCAAAAATATGCTAGCAAGGAGACACAGATTGCGTTATGAGAATACAATACAATAAAGAGCATGAAATGGATCATGAAATAACCATGTGAATATGTAGCATAATAACAGGGGGTTTTCTTTGTGTTTTTGTACGCTTTTCACTAAGGTTTTCCTATGATTTCGTGATGTATTCAAATGGATGTACTAATGCGTACATCTAGAGTGCACCATTTCTGATCCATTCATTTTAGCCTTTTTTTTTTCAATGGTCAACAACCAATGGCTCACAACAAAAGCCGGTTTTTTTTTTGTGCGTGTGGTGCATAATGGTCAACAACCAATGGCTCACAACAAAAGCCCTTTTTTTGTGCGTGTGGTGCATAATGGTCAACAACCAATGGCTCACAACAAAAGCCCTCTTTTTGTGTGTGTGGTGCATAATGGGCACATGAAGGGCTTGAAGGGCGCATGTAGTGCAGTTTCCCGCCGGCAACAAATTTCTTATCATAACTTTTGATCCAGAGTTCTGTTTCAGATGATTTTTATTGCGTTAGAAAGCTCTCTCCGAGATCTTTTTGATAGTGTATGATATGCATATGTTTGATTAAGTTATCTATGCTAAAACAACAATTTTTCGGCCGGGTTTGGTAGGCTTTCACATCCTACCAGTTGATTAATACAGGATTGTGCTATTGGATATTGTTTTATGGCTCATTCCGAATGAAGCTTACAAAAAATTACCATGCATTTTTAGATTTTGAGGCAGTTCTTAAGCAAATTCCAAGGCTTCTAGATCCTTGTGCTAACAAGCAGAAAAGTTTCCCACTTTGGTTTCTCACCACAAGAATCCATGGAGGCCAAAGGCTGCTGTTAAATTCCAGTTGAAAAATGTTTGTGTATGGGCGTTGCAAACTTTATGACTTTCAGAATAATGGGATCAATCTGCTCTATCTTTATGGTAACTTTTACTTATGTTCTATTTGTTTTATTGTGATGAAATTCAAAAGCTACAGGTGATGAAAGCCTCAAATGAATTCTAGTTTTTTTCTGGTTTGAATTCTAAAATTTTTGTCACACCGGGGTTTGACCTCCCTAGGCCCCGAAGGGGCCAAAAAAAATTTTTTGCAACACAAACCATTAACATCCAACATATAAAAATTAAATCCCCCAACACATAATAACCAACACATAACAACTATTGACATTATAACAACCAACACATAACTACCATTGACATGAATTAACACAACCATTGGGTCCAACATATTTAAATTAAAATCCCCCTTAAACCCCCTTTGGTTTGGGTGCATATTCACACGGGGGGTGACTCCGGGCAATAATGAGACAACAATGAAATAACTGTAAAAACCATGAGATAACCATAACTATACAGTGCAAATTTCAGTTCATACAACCATTCAAACTGATCAGGCCCTGTAGTAGATACGAGCGGAATAAGTCTCATGTGTGCACACCCATCTAGCATGCGTCCACTATTAGAGGATCACATCCAAGCCATGTAGCATGGTGAATCACCCTCGCTGGGTGACAACACCCGATATCACGAGTAAGAACAATCACGAGTCCATGCCACCACAATTGGACTCTCGCCTCAAAGAATATGCACTCATGCACCAGTTCATGGGCACATCTACAATTCTGTTGGAGTTTGTTTTAGAACCTTTTAAAATATCTAAAACAGAAAATTAGCTTGGGTACCCTATGAATCTCTTTGTTGCCCATGAGTTATATGGTACTATAGCTGCTTCAATTTTATCGTGGCTTTACCTTGATTGAGCTTTCATTGAATTTCATCTCTACCTTTTGGCTTGGACAACAGAAAATTCAGAGTTGTAAGGAGCCAAATATTTTTGTCCATCTTATGCATTCAAAAATCGAGATGAATCATTTAGCTGCTTTTAATCTTAGTGTGGCTTTACCTTATGGAGCTTCCGTCGCATTCCATCTTTACTTACAGGTTTGGACAACACAGGATCCAAAGTTTATATATATGTTCAAAGATCAAGATGAATGGTGATGTAGTCAGTTGTGGTATGAAGATGTGCCAGGTTGTTTGCACAATTTTCTAAAACATGCAAATGGAGAATCCATCCTCAGTTTATACCTAATTTAAACCTGGATTTGATTACAATTTATAGGAAACATATGTTTTCCCTTCAACGTAACATATTCACAACTTCCAATTACTTGTAGGTCCTATGGCTGAATCAGATAGTGACTTTGCAAAAGCTCCCGACAAAAAGAGAACTTCCTTATCAAAACGGGATCGAGGCCGAAGGTTGAAAGATGGCCAAAAAATGGACAAGATCGGGGAAGAACATGTCACAAAATGGGAAGAGATGCCAAATTGGCAAACCAAGCAGGGAGAAGCCCCTTCCATGCCTGGTATCAAAGAAAGAGAGTCAAGGAAACTGTTGAGAGAGGAGAAAACAAAGATGAGAAGTCGATGAAGAACCTGCAAGTAATAGCGATCCCCGAACGAACCAGAACCCTAGAAAATGCATGCAATGCATGTATGCATAGGAGAGATGCATGCTCGCCCATTCGAGAATACTGATCCGATGGCTCAGATCGATGGCATTAAGTGTAATGTTTAGTTAATCTTGTTCGATCAATGATGACGACACCGGGGACATTCTTCTAAATCTTGTTCCCAGGTTGTATGTCCATGCTGACATCCTTCACATCGTCTGCACCCAGTACCATCTATGTTGGAGGGATATCAGGTTCGGGACATGGTAGAACCATTAAGCCCAATTACTATTTCTCAACACAATAGATACAATGGGTTTAGTGTGTTTAGTACTAATTCATCCTGGAAGAATCCTTTCAAGCACCATTACAGTTATCATGTTGACCGATGGTGAAACTCTTGGAAACTTCTACATCTAAGGCCTTATCAAATACATATCCTAAACAAGTACAACATGGCTCTCTCTTTATAGGAGCTGTATATAGATTTGTATTTCTATTGATGACATAACCCAGATGCACTTTGGGGATGTAGATCTTCTTTTCTACATGTTGCAACTCCATGTTCCTGGTAGGGTTGAGTCTTACTTGAGGCTCTTGGTCGTTTTGTTTCTCATGTTGACTACTGTTCAACACAAATAACTGTGATCTTGCTGTTATTTTCAGACTTGGTGCAGGAGCCAATTGCATATGCATTTGCTAGCAATGTGTTCATAACATTTTGATCCCTTATCTAGTGCAAACCAACGCCAAACTACCAATTTCTCTGCTAATAATTTGATTCCTCTTGCAACTTGCCATTTCACTGGTCTAGCTAGTAGACAATGAAGCATCTTGTTTGAAAATCAAGTTCACTCTAGCTTACTTCCAGAAAACCACATGAACAAGGATGTCCTGTCTTGGCTGAACTGTCGAATTTAAAAGTAAACATGGTGCAAGTGTTGAAATCATTGCATCGTTTTCCCCTATTGGAAATACAACTCTAATAGCAATATCTTTTTTTGGCCTAATAACACCTTATTCATGCCTATATTGACATGTCCACCTCCTGCTTGTAGTCATGCACATTTGCTAGTAAAAATAAATTACTTACTATTGGATTGGTTCCTGAGGTTCTATTGATATTTCTTACATGCTTACCTGGCCTGTGCATCCCAGATTCTGAAGTGAAGTCAATTGTATCAATGGTCTTCTGATGTTTGCACACAATTAAAAGTTTTTCTTCGTGGCCACTACTGCAGTCTCTAAAACCAGCAAGTTCACCCTCCAAGTTAATGAATCCAACACCGTTCTTTTACTTTAAAACCACTTGACTTCCTGTATGTAGTATTTTTGACAACTGTGCAAATCTTGACCATGTTCTTAGCTAATTAGAATCCAAGTATGACTTATACTTTGCACTTGGCAAAACTACCTCGGTAAGGTCAAAGCATAGAAAAGATTTTTTATCGTCCACTAAGACCAATTAGCCTATGGGACCCAAACAAAAAGAGAGCAGCAAGCGTATTACTGTACACTGTACAATTGTATAGGATAGTTTAATACTATCCCGGAGGACACAACTGAGTCCGTGCATCCATAACCTCCTGGAGGTATGACCCCAACAAGCCCACTAACGCCGTATTCAATAACTCATGCAACGGTTGGCACGGCACTAATAATCAAACATACCGTGCTCGGATATGGGCATCACACAAGGACATCTTGGATTTTCATTCCCATGCTCCTATATTGAGAAACCACCACCCTACCTCTATGTGACATTTTGACATCATTGGTTTTTGGTTTAATGCCATAACCACACTGTTATAGATAGATAATAACGACCTACTACATATCTCTCACAACTACCCATCATTTTTTTTCACCAAGATCCACACAATAAAGGCATGCTCCAAAACTTGCTAACAGCTTGGATGCATCATTTTATATGGGATATCCACGTGTGTAAAAAATATTGGCCCAAAAAAAAAAAAAAAAATAATAATAATAATCCACCCTAGCCTTAGCAACAGCCAACTAGCAATGACATCTACAGAGGTCAATCCCTACTGTAGTCTTATCAGTCCATACTAGGATCGAAATCCTTGATGGCACCAATCATCAAAATCCCTGATGGCACCAATCATCACAGAACCATAAGTCTTTACTTCAAGACAATAGTTTCTAAGGACACGAATTGACATATCTAAGTAGGACACATATCAACAAGCCTCATTAAAACACACATCAATCATATTCAGTCTTGTGACATGTATACAAAGGCTTCAAATATGAACTGGATATTATAATCAGACCAAATTCTTTTGACTCTTTCAACATGCCTAGATAGTTTATTGTTGTGCCCTGCCTATTCTGTCAAGAATTGTACATGCTTAGTTCTTACTACTTAGTCATTATGCCTTTGCAAATGGCCACCCTGCTATTTTCATTTGGCACTCAGCCATTGCCTGCCTAATTGTATACACATTTCTCTCAATCTGTGTGTCTATACCTTAGACATTTGGTGATCATAAAAAGTAGAAATAACATGATATAGAACACGGATTATGTCATTACACTATTTGACAAAGCCTACAGAGATTTCCAAGGGATTTAAAAGCAAAATTATTTTATTGTTTCTGCCATTATGGCCAGCATGTCGGGAAAATTTGAATCTGCCCGAACAGAAAGGCATAGATATTTCTACAGAAAACTTTGACTATAGTTTATGATGCTTTCAACAAGCTTATATATTCATTTTATGGGTGTAAATTCTATACTGGTGATCAAAAAAACGCGACAGCACCCAGCACCTAAAGCACTTGGATCCCGTCAGCCTTGTGTCACGCAATTAATGCTGGCAGTTCCCGCGCCATAACCGTACGCCATAGCCATAAGCCATAGCTTTTAGTCGAACTTTCTCGCGCCATAGCCATAGCTTTTAGTCTGGGAATTTCTCGCGCCATAGCCATACCGAAAGCCAAATGGAAAGCATCAGAATGGGCGAAGCAGTGACAGTAGAAGATTTTGTGGAAATGCATGGATTGTCGGATGATGGACTAATTCCGGCTCTAAAAATGAAATATTTGGAGAAAAAAATCACCAAAGAAGATTGGCTATCGATTGTGGAGAGAGGAGATAAATTCCGACCACGATATAAAAAAATCTCACCGGGTACGACCACATCTGAAAGAACAATTACAAACATCGATAAAAAAGCTTTATCAGAGTGAGGGATTATGCAATAATGAGGTCAGAAAACAGATAGCCTATGCTTTTGCATGGGAAAATTGCATATCTGCACAAAAAAATCCTGAAAAGCACAAGGTAAATTGGGTTCTTTGAGCTCAAATTATGAAATACTGGGAGGTGTAGGAAGCCTGAATCATTGGAACCAAAAAATACAGAGAAGAAGACGGTAGAAGTTGAAGGGGAAAAGAAGTTGGCAATGGAATCTTTTATTTTGAACACAAAAATTTTACAGAATATAGAACTGATCGAGAATGAGATCACCAGAATTTCTAGTGAGAGAGAAGCTTGTGCATTGGAGTTGAATGACATCCTTGTCACATTGGCAGCAGAGGATCTCTCAAACCAGGCTTTAAGTGGCAATGTATATTGAGCAAATGAAAAAAGAATTAGAACTCAAAAATCTTTGCGTAACTCCGAGTTAGAGAAAGACATTCTTGAGAAGCTTGAAACAAGTATTATGCTTGAGACCTATGCAAAGAAAAAAATGGCAAGTTACGGAAGGTCAATCCAAACACAAAGATCAAGAAGGGATGAATTGCAAGGTGAACTTCACATGAAGGATGCTAACCTCTCAATACTGAGATCAAACCTCAAAAACTTGGAAGAACTGAAAGGTATGAAATTTTCACCAATTAGAGTCAATGCAGTTAGTAGAGACTTACACCGCTATTTGAGGACGCTTGTGCCGCATGTGGATTAGCATTCTCCAAAGAATTCTGAGGTTATCAGTAAAACTAAAATGTGATCATGAGTATCACTTAATGTGCACAGCTTTGTTGGCTAAAGGTAAATGCATTGTTTGCACTTCATCTATCAGTTCTGCTTTATTTTTAGAGCTTGGTATGACAGTGCCTGTGGACGAGACAGTGCTTGAAAATACAGGATCACCTTCCATTGTACATGATAGGATATCAACTCTTGGAAATCTTGCTCTGCTACCCTCAACTTCAAGATCTCCTTATAAGATTGGAGCAAATAATGTTATACTAACAGATGATGAGGGTGAAGATGCTACAGAAAACCTTGGGAAGGTTGTTGAGGAGAAAGGAAATTCAGAGTCACATCAAGAGAGTGACACAAAGATAGAAGTGGTGAAGGAACATTCGAAGAAAAGGAAATTTTCACCCAAATCAAAAGTGCAAGTTCCAAAGAAACAGAAAAGCAAAGATAAAGCAAACAGGAAAGGAGAAGCACTTAAGAGGACTTATCCATTCAGAAGCAAGAAGAATCTGAAAGATACATTAGAGCTGATGAGAATACAAGTTTAGAGTTGCAGCAAACAACAGATGAAGCACTTGTAGCACTTAATAATGCTGCTACTTGGGAAAGCATCATCACGACAGGTCAATCTGCTGCCACTGCTGCTGTTGAAGTAGAAGATCAGGGTCCAACTCCAAAAGAAGGTATTCTATTTCAAGCTATACTTGATGCTCTGAATGACAAAAATGATTCTGTCTCAATCAAGAGTCTGTTACATGAAAATTAGCTGGCCTTGATTCCATGCAGGGACAATTGGAGATAATTCCATATCAATGAAAGGCAGTGTTGTAGCCATTAGAAGGTATTTGAGTGTTCATTATAGCCATTTGAGTGTTATTAATAAAAAAAATTTAAATTGCTTTGCAATGGTTGTTTGAATTTGTTTTGTTCTAATGTAGGTCTGCACGAAATTCAAACAAATTTGATAATGAAAAAGAGAAATAAAATCAATAAAGTGAAGAAAAGGAGAGCAGAAAAGGAGAGTGAAACTATAGTTCAACCAACTATAGTTGAGCCAAATATAGTTGAGACATTTGAAACAAGTGTTAAGCCAGCTTTTGTTCCACAAAATATAGTTTCAGAGGCAAGTATAATACAGCCAACAATGGTTCAACATTGTGTTGATACAGTTGCCAAGACATTTGAAACAAGTGTTGAGCCAGCAAGTTTGCCAGCAAGTGTTGAGCCAGCAGGTTCAACAAGTAAAGCAGCACATAGCAGAGATATCATGGTGAGTAGAAAGCTATTGATTATGGACCTCAATGGTGTTTTGGTTAAAACATATTCAAAGTCTGAAAAACTTGAAATACCTGGCCCACACATTATAGAGTATACAAAAAACAAGATATTTTTATTCAGGCCTGGTGTTACAGAATTTTTAAACAAGGTAAGTGTTTACTATGACTTGGCTATATGGTTATCTATGACTGGTTTCAATACAAAGGAGGTGTTACAGAAGTTGTGTCCATTACTTATGCACAGGTTTGTTTTTATTTGGGGACAAGAGTTTTGTGACAAAATGCCTTTCACGTTACCTGGACATGTTGACAAACCAGTGTTCATGAAACCTTTGGAAAAGTTGTACTGCCAGTTTCCTCAATACACTGAAAGATGTATTTTGGTTGATGACTCAGTTTATAAGATATTCTTGTCTCCACCTTATACAACTGTTATTGCAGCAAGCATGAGGATTGAAGAATTTAAGTCAAGTTCAAGTTTGCTAGTGGATTCCATATTTCCATTGTTGTATCAACTTGCAATGGATGATAACTGGAAGACATTATTGAAGAGAGCACAATTTGTGGATTTCTTTGATATGGAGGCCGTGGAAATTCTTGAGAGGTTGGATGCAGCAATGTTAACAGTTCCTCAGCAGGTTTCTTTTGATCTCTATTACTCTACATTTGTGAAGTGGCTGACTGAACAGGCAGATAGCAAGTTCATCAACAACTCTGCCTTGCAACACCTGAAACAATTTGTAAATAGTTAGGTAAAACAAATTGTAAATAGTCAACTGACAGCCAGCCATTTTTGTTGTTCATGTAGGCTGGCCAATTTTGTATACATTTTGATATATCCTTTGGATCTGGATACTTATTAAGTTATCAATGAATATTTTTATCTTCTTTGCACAATTGATGATTGGAAACTGTTATCAACTTGAAGGCAGGCTGCTCATTATTTGTTGGCATGTCTGCTCATCCATACTATACAGGTTGTCTACTTAATTCTCCTTCCAATTGTTTGTAATAGTAGCCAGAAAGTATGACCTCACCAATTCCAAAAACATTGCCCCAGCCATCTTCATAATCATCTAGTAATGTGTTCTTTGTCTCAATACATTTCAGGACATAAAAGTCTACACCCTCAGCATTGCCTTCTTCTGCATTCACTGCAAAATTGTCCCCTACTTCTACATTAGAGCTGATCAGATCATGGTCACCATCATCTTCACTATCAGTCTCCTCGTCTTCAGACACAACCTCATTGTCAGGAATTTCCTGCAGTTCTGCTCTTTTTGGGACCAACTCATTTGTCTCCCAACCTCCTATACGAGATTTAGTGCTACAAGAGTCCCATTTCCCTTGCTGGCAAGACATGCAAAAACATGACAAAGGTCTATGTGCAAGCTTCAAAGGATTTTCCCTATCAAAAGGCCTGATGCAATGAATTTTAGTTGTCCCTTTGAGGGTCTGAGCATCATACCTTTCTGATCTATCTATACTATGAGGGTCAATTTCCCAAAAGTACCTGCAGGCAACAATTAATCAAGTGCTGTAAGTGCTTAACTACTGTAAGTGCTGTAAGTGTTGTATAGGTAAGTAAACATTCCAATAACAAAAAAAAAAAAGGTTCAAAATGTTATATTTGTACATAAATGGCCTCCAACATGTATAAAACTAGTAAAGTATCACCAAACATACATAAAAATCATGCACAATAATTATTAGAAAATACAGGTCTAAGTGCTTCAAGTGCTTCAAGTGCTACAAGTGCAGTACTTACCTGTGTATATCGGAATCAGATGAGCTGTTGGTAAAGAATTCATTTAAAAATCGAACGACATCTGCAGCACACTGGAGTTTTCTCCCATTATACTTCAGTTGTTCCTTTGTGAGAAATCTTTTTACCACTGCTCCTTGGCCATCATGCTCACCTTTTCCATGCGAGCTGGCAAAGAAATTCCAAATAATCTCCTTCCCAAGATCTCTGTACCATCTACCCAAGAAATAGAATGGTCTTGCAGACTTAAATTGAGATGAACAACCATCTGACCATACGTAATGCTTGGAATATTGAATACCATTTAACTCCAACCAAGTGGCATGTTTTAAGAGGCAATGCTGTACAAATTCAGTGTCATGAGACTTCTCATCTGAAATATAGAAGTGACACTCTTTTTATATTTCTCTCATTATCATCTTTTTGCTTCATATCTTTTCTTTTCTTCTTGATGTCATTGCCATCCACCTCTTGTTTCCTTCCAAACCTGTAAGTGATATGAACTAAAATGGATACCTGGTCAGTGTGCCAATGACATGATTGCGCTTCTTGCTGAACTTTGAAACCATAGTTTTCTGCAAAGTCAATTACAGAAACTATTGTGTCTTCTCCAAAACTTGCCAAACATTGTCTGAATTGTTTTGCTTGCCAATGAGCCTTGTAGTTGTGTGGCACAAATGCTGCCATTGTTTTTCTTGCATGTTCCTGAAATTCAAAAGGGGTACCAGTCTTGTAGGCCAATCTTGTAACTTTAGTTGGTTTCTTCTTAGGGTTTCTCTTAGAAACAGCTTCTTGCTGCAAGTAGTAGAATCAACAAATTAGTATAAATGATGTGATCCTTCTAACACAAACTCAACACTAACTTTTTCAAAAACTTTCCAATCCACCAGGTGTTCTAATGATTTACTTGTTTCCCTTGGACACTTTGGAATCCTGTATAAAGTGGATTAGAGAAAGTACTGTAAGAGAATATTGAAGCTAGATATCATAGAAATGAAAAGTTAAACAATATATATGACATATGTTATCTAGATATCATAGAAATGAAAAGTTAACAATATATATGAGCTATGTTAATAACTTACCTCTTGAGACCACATTTCTTGCAGGTCTGCATCAAACATGCATGTTTGTGCCATTCATCTGCTTCTACTTTGGGGCATACCACATTTCTCCAATACTCACTTGTAGATTTGAAAATATTGTCCTTAGCATTGCATGTTGGACCTGGACCACATACCCTGCATGCGCATTTGCAATCTTTGTGCACACCATAAGGATCAGACCTCATGTTATTAATTGCATGCATGACAAAATCAAGGTGCATGTGGTACTGGCAGCAGCAAGTCTCTCTTTCTTGCAATCTCCTAATATAGCTTGGTTTAAGCTTCTCAAAGGTTTGCTGGCATATATTGATCTCAGGATACTCTTTCCTGAATTGAAGATAAAGCTGCAACTGATCATAACACAGATTCAGCAACAATATCATGCAAAATACAGAAAAAAGAGGCAGAATGTGCTTACTTGTGTCACCTCCAGCAAATGAATAGGATGGTCAATCTTTTCACCTGTTTCACTAACATGTTTTCTCACATGTTTTTTATATGGTGAGATCCTAGTATTCTCATCCCAAAAATTCTTTATCTTACCTATTGCTTCATCTGAAAGTGCATCAGACCTTTTTCTCCTCTGAAACATTGATCGGGGACCCGCTTCAAATTCTCGCATACACACGCTCTCGAAATGCTCTTGCCACAGTTCTTCTTGGAATAGATAGAAGCCTTGCTATTGCTGATTGATTCACTCCCTTTGTTGAAGATGCAGCCATTTGCAGTGTACTCCTTTTTGCTTGAAGAACATCAGTATTTCTATCATATTTTTGAGCTTGAAAAGTCTCTTTCACATTCAAAATTAAATCCCTCATAAGGGCATTTTCTTTTGGATCTGCTACATCAACATCGAGTGGAAGATGTTTAATCTTCTTGAAGAATCTCGATGCTAACTTCCCTTTGTCCACATTCGAGGCAAAAGTATTTGTAATTTCATTGAAATAATCTTCCAAATTCTTCGACAATTCCTGTAATCTTCTTTCACTCAAAACACCACAATCTTTGGTATTGGAAGGAGGATTGTTTTCCTTCTCTCTCTGTCTCTTCCTTTCTCGGGATTTTCTTCTATTTTCAGCTTGAATTTGCAAGAAAATCCTTCTTCTAGTTGAATCGATGCTTTCAGGGGAGCTTTCTATTGAAATTCACGAGACAGATTTCACGACTCGAATTACAATTCCAAATTGAAAATTCAATTGAAACAATGCAAAATTTGTTCGAATTGTATGAATTGGTATTGCAATTCTCTAATTGCAATTCCAAATTCTGATTTCTCCCGCCAACCACTAAAGGAAACTCCAACCATCCTCCCCGCCAACGGAGTTTCCGCGTCTTTGGAGATCCTAGTCACTGATCCCTGCCATTCCAGAATTGCATATACTATTCTTGGTGCATGCCAATTCTGTTTTAATTCGGTTGGATGTCACACGATTAAGGAGGTACTAAGCGGTTTCAGCACATAAAGCACATGTCCGGACAGTGCTTTTTGTACACCACTATAGAATTTACACCCTTATCTAAACGCTTAGAAATAGGACACTGCTATAGCTGAAAGTAAAATGTAGTAGTTCTTCCCTTTTCATAAAAAGCCAAATAGTATCGAGCCTGATTCCATAAGTACTCTATAGCTAATCCTTCCTTTATAGCCAGATCATGAAATTGAAAGCAAAAAGGCAACAATAAGAGGAGAAACTGGTACCTGCAACCAACCAACACAACATTAGCATAAGAATGGTAATGAGTGAGGGGCCAAAAAGTACATTAAGTTTCTCAGCTCTTCGTTGGTCATCTATTGTAGCCTTTTTACCCTCAAATCAATACCAGCCATAAAAGATCACAAGTAAATAACTCTAGTTTCAAGCTTTTACCCATTATCAAGAAAAATAATATTCAGATCTTGCTGCTACGTAATTGCTAACAAACATGCAGTAGATCACATCCTTAAAGATGCATCAAAAGTTATGTGCTAAACGTAACTCTGAACTGTGACCTTGTACATATGAAAATAAGACCTACCAGTCCTAAAATTTCTAAACTTGCATAATAATGCAAGAACAAGAGGCAAATCTATTGTCACTTCTTATTTAATTACATAATTAAGTCAAACCTGAATGTCTTCAAGTTCACACTCAGAGTCCTCATCTTGTGTGTTTGGGACATTGGAGTCAGCCTATCTACTTTACACTCCATTCTGCTTATCCACATATGTCTATTTGTGAGTATTAGACCCCTGATAATTTTGCCAAAGGCGTTTCCCACTGACCTTTCTGTCAGCATCCATGTCTGCCTTACTGATCTCAAGGCAGGCCTTGAATTCGGCAGTAAGCCACTCTTCTTCAAGAGTTTCCTCACTGTTAGAGCTCACAGGATAAGCATCTGAATCATACTCATCTGAAAACATCATGTAATCGTTGTATATATCACTAGGGCATTTATTCCCGCCCATTTCATGTACCTCTGAATGTCATCCGCCAGATTCCAGCGTGTAAACTCACAAAGTGCGCCTAGAGACCTTAGTTAAAATTTAGCTCGAACCTCTCGCGCACTCTGTGAGTAGTGGGAGTAAAGTTTGTCTTAGGGAACTAGATAATTCAAGCCAGCAAACACTAATGTCTAAATAGTTAGATAACATGAAAATTACAGGTGGAAACCCTAAAACTCCCAAACCTATAAATAGACCCTTAGGGTTCCTCAGTCCTACTGTACCTCCCTAGTTGCTGAGCTCCGACCAACAAGGCAAATTTTAAACGCCAGTAAGGTGATCCAACTATTTCAAAACATGGCCCGCACCAAACAAACAGCCAGAGTGGTTATGGAAGATGAATCCAGCAGTGTCCAAGTCCTCGCTGCCGAACAAAAGACAAGGGAGGCCCAAGAACGCACAAAAACAGAAGAATCTCAAAACTCAGATTGAGAGCAACAAAATTCAAAGCACCAAGAGCAAGAACAGGAAGATCAGAAGCAAGAACAGGAGGGTCAGAGCCAACAAAACCAGCAACAGGATACTAACACTCAGCAAGATGAGGGCCATAATTAAGATGACCAGGACGAAGAAACTGCGGAGAGAGAGTCTCGCCGCCACCAGAAGATTAGCAAAAGAAGGAAGAACTCAAGAGACAAAGGGTCGACAAAGGCAAGGATTCACTCTCGATAGAAAAGCCTGCAAGGAAGACAAAGAAGACATCCAGCAAGGGGGTGAAGATCACAGAGAGGGAGCCTGATAAACCCCAATCTTCATCTTTGAACACTGCGTCGACGACGATGCTTGGAGGATACCCCGCCACACAGAAGAAACAAGAAACATGACCCTCCAATTCAGACAATCAAGAAGTAGCGATACCACCTCCCTACCCAACCTGGCGCAAATCAACTGCAGACTCCAAGAAGCCAAACAAGCTTGCACAGGAGTCCTATGTACTCAAGCACGAGCGAGAATACAAGAAGAAGATGGCAGAGTACAAGCAGCACATGAAGATGTACGAGTCTTACACCAAGTATTATGAAGAGCACAAGGTCCGGTACGTGGAAGGAGGAAGGCCCTTTAAGGAAAATACCCTGAAGCAACCCCCAGAAAGACCGATACCCCTGAAGAAGCCCATGACGAGGAATAAAGATTCACACTTCGCGAAAGATGCTTTTCAAAGGAGCTATAGCCTTCTGATACCACGAGCCGCCTTTGCAAGATTAACACATGAGATTTTGCAGAAGTTTGACAAGGAGAAGCGAGTGACAGACGATATGTTGCTCGCATTACAGGAAGCAGCGGAGCAGAAGCTAGTTCAACATTTTGAAGATTCTCCAGCATGTGCTCTTCATGCTAAGAGAGTCACTTGCATGCCTAGAGACATGAAACTGGCCAGGTTTATTAAGAAAGAAGACTGCTAAATCATGTAATAAAATTTTCTGTAATATAAAAGTGTTTAATTCAACTTTCAACTGTAAGAATGTCTTTAATGTAGTCATAATAATATCATGTGTAATTTGCTTTAGTTAATTTCCACATAAAGTGACAAAACAGACCTCCACTACTCACAAAGTGTGCCCATAGACCTTAGCTAAAATTTAGCTCGAGGCTCTCGTACACCGTGTGAGTATTTGACCACAGATCTACACCTAAACAAGCCTAAACCAGGAAACCAAGGGCATATTCTAGCTTAAATCCTCGACATAAGCAAGATTCTGACTTCATACCAAACTTTTAGAGTCATATAGGACCTAAACAAGTGTCCACAGAGTGCACTCATGGCCTTAGCTAAAATTTAGTTTGGGCCTCTCGTACACTGTGTGAGTAGTCAAGTCCTAAACCACCCGAGAAACACCTAGTTATACCTCCAATGATAGATTTTTTCAAGACCCAAAAAATTTCAAATTAAACAAAGTTTAAATTGAAACGCACTTATTTGATCCAAACGCACTTCAAAAGGAATCTTTGAAAGATTCCCTAAAATTCCCTTAAAAATTTCATTTTGAAGGTCTGTTCGTGACAAATATGAAACTTTAGATAATTTAGGCACCCTTTTTGAGGGGTTGATTGAACATGGCTTCCATGCAAAAAATATTTAATAGCCATTTTCAGCCCCCTAATTTGAAATAATAAATAGTTACTTATTTGAAGATTAGAAAAGAAATAGGCAATGGAAAAAACAGCAAGGCACTAGAGTGATAAAGAAGTGTTGTATTCAAAGCTTCTAAAATTTTTACAAAATTGTCAAAAATCTAGCACATTTTGACAAAACCTCATCACCGATACGTTCTCTTGTTTACATGTGTCTTATCGGACGAACTTACATTTTGCAGCAATATCAGGATGCATGTCATCTTCTGACTCGTTCAGTCCTTGATCATTAAACCTCTCATCCTCATCCTCACTCTCAAAACTGGATGTACTCAAACGGTCTTCTTCGTCACCGTCTACCAGTAAGCTTCGTCATCATCTTTTTTGGCAACCTTTTTAGGTCCTTTATCTAATCCACATGCTGACCTTATTAAAATTTGAGTCACTGCATGTAACTTATTAACAGTAGTCAGAACAAAGTCATGCAAGAACCTTTACTTCAGCTAGATCTATGACACCAGTGTTTGCTTTAGACTTTGCTCTCCTTTCCACTCCTGTTTTTACCATCTCCAAACAATAACTCCTACTAAAAGCATTGGAAGCACTTGTTCTCATCCGCTGTACTTTTAATTGAGTAGGAATTCTATCCTCTCTTGTTACCTCCACTACTTTAGCCAGCCAGAATGTTTTTCCAGTTTCATCATCATCAGCTGGGACAACAACAAGCATTCCTTTTTGAATCTCTGAGAGCGAACCAGAAATCCGAGCAACTTTTGTGGCGTGCGTCTGGAGCCAGTATACATGACTCTGTCATCTTCATCTGAACTAGGCACTAGCTGTACTTGTTCTTCTTGATTCTCAACTTGCATAGGCAGAGTTTGCCTAGATGGCCAGTTGAATGCAATAGGTTTTCGACCTTGTGATATGGCATGTAACAGGTCACGTTGATGAGAAAAAAATTGAGGCCACCATAAAGCATCTGCCTCTCCAAAATGGTTAGAGCATAACTAAATACTTGTCTCAATACAATCCAATGATTTCTTTGAGTCAAATGCTCTTCCCTCCTTTTTACTCGTTGTGATTTCTTTCAAGATCTTTAGAGGCATTTGCTCTGCAGAGAGCATGGAAGTAATCAAGGGATAGTGCGAATGAATTGAATACCAGTTGTTGGCTGCCACTGCAAGGATGTGGCATATTTGTTGCCTTGCAGGGTGGCCTTGGCATCTGCAAGTGAGATTTTGATCTGATGCTAAAATGTGATATTTCTTAAGGGCTCAATTGCACAGTGACCTAAGTGATCTCTCCGAAAAATCCATTCCTTAAAATCGTAAGTTTCATCCAACATCTCAATTTCAGGGGTAGGATTGTAGGAATCTTGGATAACCTCAAATATCGCTTGTAGGCTGAGAGCTTTTTTTCGAGCAAGATGTTTAGAGAATCTACTGAAAATCTAATCAATTTGATCATGTGTATGCCCAACAAGCAGGAAACCAATCTTCACCTTCTTGAAGATTTGTTTCTCAACTAGCATGGCACAATAAGCAAACAATGTCTGATTCTTATTCTCTCTCGTCATATTGTCTAGATGAAGGTATAGTACAAGTGGTATATGTTCCAGACTGAAAAGAATCTTATTCAATACTGTGATAGTGAGATTTGGATCAGCATAAATGTTTGGATAATTCAGAAATGTCTTGCAAGAGAGTTTCCCAGTAAAAACCATAGAACCAATGACATGCAAGTGTATGAAATCTTCTTCAGGAGCATCCTTAGGCACATTGACAAAGTGTGGTAGAGTGGTCTTCTTCTGGTCCATTCCATCAATAACAACCGATATATAGTTGAGTAGTTGTTCTAGTGCCTTTTTCTTGTGTTTTTTCAATTTTCTCCTTTCCAGAGATTGTTGTTCTTTGTGCTTGTTCAGTTTCTCTTTCAATGCATCTAAAATGAAAACATGTTCAGGAAAACAATCTACCATTGAGTAGAACTAGGCAAGAGTACATTGTGAAAGCTTACTTTTAGTATGAAGTGTCCTTGCATTCTGTCTCTGAGCTTCTAATTCAGAGCATATAGCACAAACAGACATCCAGTGCTTTCTAGGAATTGACATACAGAATTTTTTTTTTCAGATCATAGTGAAGTAAGAGTAGCATACATGGCATTCACCAGCCTCAACACAAATCCTTATCATTATTGTAGACTTCATGTTTCATGAAGCTGTCAATCCAGAAAACACATTGAAGGGCATAAATTTTGGAGATACTTCCCGAATGGCAATAGTCGTTAATGCCAGGGTTCTTGTCAAGCCTTTTCTTTTGGCGATGAAGCCTTCTGCTGCCTAAAGCATGAATTATTTTCAAGGCAGTTTGACAGATGGTGTGGCTACCAGATGTGTAAGCAAACTTATCACCTTTATCTGGCCTAATATTGAAGGCTAAGTAGCCCCTTTGGCCTAACAAAGTCATTGAACTGTCGTTGTCACGAATCAACCTGAATTCCTTTAGTCCAATCTTTAGCAAACAACGTTGAAAACAACAATGCTTTGTATGTGTTGCCCTCAAGTGATCCTAATTCATTAGTTTCTTTCTTCTTTGTGATGTACAAGCTTTCTTGTGTAAGTCTCGCTTAAGGTTTTTACTAGCAGAAGCTTTGAATTCGAACATGGTGTTGTGTGGCTGTGCTACATCATCGTCTAAGAGATCAACATGAGGTGTTTCTTCATCTGACATGGGAGGAATGGACGGTGTACTAGTAGACGTTGTGAGGTTGGGTGTGAGGAGGTCTTGGATGGAAAAGGATTGCCTTCTCTAGGAAAAAGTAGTCGGGGTTGGTGATGTAGTTGAGTAGCTCCTGAAGTCTCATAAAACACAAGAGTTGCATGCGCTGACTGCTCCCACTAAGAGTAGTGGCAGGTAACGAGTTGGATGGTGATGGAGTGATTTGCGCTCGGGGAGGCTGTCTACGCTGGACTAAGGGAGACGGGCTAAAATGAACCGGAGGAGGGAGTGAGTTCATCTTCATATGGTGGAGTGAACCAAATGGGCGGAGGAAGGATGTGTTGCTCTGTGGGCTGTGGTGGAGTAAAATGCATTGGTGGGGGGCAGAAGACGCTTAAGAGCAGGAGATGGTGGAGTGAACTGCACTGGTGGTGGTAGCCGATGTGTACAAATGCGCGGACTGAGGCTTTGAATGTCAGAGTCAGAAGTATCCTAGCTAGCATTAGCTTCAAGATATTTGTAATAGGATTAGCTTCCAGTGGCATTGGACAGGGTGTGAAAACCATGGGAGGAGGGAGCCTGCGAGTCAGGACTGGGTGGCTTGAACGCTCTCTTTTGTCCGGCCATTCTGAGCATGTAGATGCAGATGGTATACATTTATATTGAGCGATATAAATTTATATGAAACAGAAGCACAAGACACACGGAACGGTATAAATTTATACAGAGATGGTATAAATTTATACGAGAAGTTCAGATTACCATATACGAAATGTTATGGAAAACTGCTATACGAAAGCACACGTATCAGAAGTACTTAAGGGCGGCGAGGGTGCATCCGTTTCCTGTACACTATTTGAATTCGAAGGCGCTCGTGATCCGCCTTATATACTCGCCCCTGTTTGCTCCTCCGAACATCTATAAGCTTTTCCATACGGACATGGCCACGCAAGTCTTCAACCTGAACTTTTTTATTTCTACATTTCTTTCAATCTCTTTAGTGTGCTTCTGTCGATGGTCTATCGATATGAATTTATATCGAGGCATCACTCCCTTGGTACAAATTTATACAATGGAGGTGGTCTCTCAGTATAAATTTATATCACGAGAATTTTGTCTCGGTATCAATTTATACTGAAATAATACGGACGGCATAAGTTATGTCGATGAAGGGTTAAGCGGTATAAGTTTACACCGCCCGTGCCCACACGTTATAAATTTATATCAATGTAGAACGCATGGGGTATAGATTTATACGACCTTAGTGGCCCCTCGGTATAAATTTATACCGCGAGAGTCCAGCCTCGGGATAAATTAATGGTGAGATAAGACACACGGTACAAATTTATAACACTTAACCCCTTTGTTGGGATAAATTTATACTGTCCATGTTCTTTCAGTATAACTTTATACCGAGTCAAAACTCTCGCGATATAAATCTACATCGAGAGCCACCTCCACTGTATGATTTATATCGCAAGCGTCCAGTCTAAAAAAGGGTATAAAATCATACGGTTTGGATATTTGTAGTGTTTTTTAGTGGCTAAAGCCACCCTACATAGAGATCTTTTATGACCCCATTTCTTGAACTAAAGTAGAGAGAAATTTGAGGTTAAATTCATTTTTCGTGAAGTTTATGCCATGTTTTTTATGCCTGTGCGGCCCAAAGCTTATCCTAAAGGGCAAAGGTCAACAGTCTTCTGCAAATCCCCAATCCTACGAACTGAAGGATGTTACATGGTACGTGCACAGGGGAGCGATAGAATGCCACCCCACTGATGCGTACCTTTACCTGTGTAATAAGACAGGAAGGGGGAAGTTTAGACGTGAGGATTACTACCCTGCAGGTGAAATGACCAGCTTGACGTCCACTAAAAACGGAGATGAAATACTCATGAATTGTGTGAACGATGAAGCGACATAGAGTATTTTCTGAACAACAGGATGTTTCGAATTAGCATGTGCAAGCCAAAAGATGTTTATGAGTACATCTCAGAGAATAACAAACTTGGTTATGTAAGTGTGCATTGTTTCTTCTGTTCTTGTCTCTTCCGTATAAATTTATACCTACAGCGAATTGATTAAGCACCCTTACTATAGGATATAGTAGACATCATGTCTTAAGTAACTCTCTGTGACGAGAGAGTTATGGTCAGAGGCTCATGGTACCCACATGCTAAGGAGGACGTGGAGAAAGAGAGCGAGCCAGAAGAGGAGGAGGAGGAAGAAGAGGTGGTAGTGAAAGGGAAGGGTAAGAGGACAGCCTTGGTTAGACACATGCTACAAAGGAGTCAACATCAACAAAAGCTTTGACAATCGAAAAGAGTCAACAGAAGCACTTTAACAGGCTTCTGGTGCAGATATTGTTTTGAAACCCCCAGACAGGTCAAGTGCTATCTTAAAAAGGGTTAATGAGACAAAGCTTTCGAAGCAAACCATATCACTTACATTGAGCACGATCAAGAGGCCACCGAAAAATGAGGATGGGGTCGGGATGGGGTCAAAGTGCTTCAGGTGAGGAAGTTGTACGCTGCACGTGTGGCTATACTGAAGCAGAGAATGCGAAGAAATCCACATGCCCATGTGTCGCCTCTTGTTGTTATGGTGGATAGAACACAGGTCCAGGAGCTGAAGCAGTACAGGGAGGCTGACTTCGAGGATTACACTTATTATGTTCTCGGTGGTACACACAGTTATAAGTCAAGGAAAGAGCTATCTAAAGAAGAAAGCAGAAACAAGGTTTAGAAGAGTGTGGAAGCCCATATATATGCGGGGTTGATAGACGGAGAGACGAAAGTCATTGCCGTGAGCCATAACCTCGACAATGATTTCAGGTTGAAGATGAGCCTTATAGATAAGATCCACTTCATGCACAGAGAAGATGTCGAGTTCAAACCAATTGCATGGAGAGGACTTCAAGAAGCAGAAGAACAAGCTCCAAGAACTTTATGAGGTCTGTGTGATTGAATGTTGCCTGAGCTACGACTCTGATAAGAAGCCCCATATGGCAATAAAGCAGTATGATAACTACTTTCAGATTGCTTTCAGAGATGGCCAAGTAAGAACAATAATAATCTTTAGATTCTCCTTTCAATTCTATTTGTTTCCACGTGTAGTCTAAGACATGTGGACCAGATTCAACTCTGAAGCCACAGTATAAATTTATACCAACTTGGCTCAGTATAAATTTATACTTTTATACTACGGCTATTGCAGTATGAGTTTAAACCGTAGCGAAAGTGGTATAAATTTATATAGGCGTGGAGCGGTATAAATTTATACTGTGGCATGGATAGAGCAACATGGATCGGTATAAATTTATACTGTGGCATGGATGGTATAAATTTATACCGCAGCATGGATCGGTATAAATTATACCATGACATGGACTGGTATAAATTTAAACTGGGACCTGGAACGGTATAAATTTATACTGTCGCATGGATTGATATAAATTTATACCGCGGCCTAGAACGATATAAATTTATACCATGGCATAGACTCTGCCACTAGCATTTGTTTACCAGAATAGAACATTTGAACTAAGATACTTGTCTTTAACTTTTAACAGGTGTGGGATCTACAAGAAAGATCTAGCAGCAGGTGCCAGCAGGCTTTCTAAACCTGGTTCAAGAGGGCCAAAGAAGAAAGGCAAAGACTGAAGGCCATCGAACAGGGAAAGGAAGTTGCATTAAGCAATTTTGACAATGGCTATGAAAGATTTACTATCTATGGCCAGGACTGCTTGTACAGGATTGTACAAGGTGATTGCACTAGGTTGGGGACTGTGGTGGACAAGCAGAACTTCACATTGTGCATAGCTGATATTCCATACGACTTCGAGATCAAAGACTTCGAGAAAGCTCGTACTTGCACATTTCACACATGTGCAAGTACGAGCTTTCTTAGATGGTCTGAAGGAAGTTACCTTGTCGGCAAATTGGCGGATTATCGTTTTCCATTTTCACCTGCAAACAATGTCACTGCTCAAATCAATAGGAGCAGTCTGCCGGATTCGAAAATTGCATTTGGTAAGCTCTACAGTCGTCGATACTTTATTATGCATTGGAACCCTACGGTTAAATTTATACCGGGGGAGCCCTGCGGTATAAATTTATATGGCTGGAGCCCTGCGGTATAAAAATATACTGCTAGAAACCTGTGTATAAACTTATACCCCTGCAGTCATGCGGTATAAATTTATACCGTAAGAATCCCGACCATATAAATTTATACCCTTTTCTTTTACGTTTAGCTTACAACTTCTTTTTGTACTGCCAGACTAAAGACTAACATCAAAGATCATGGTGGGGATCCACGATTAGTCAGCTGCTTCGAGCACTTCCATATAGGTTATTATAGCGCGAACACCAAAATGACCATGGTGCATTTTAATACACAGAATGAAAAGTCTCCACCATGCAATGCATTCCTGGTTGGATGAGATGAGAGAGTATGGGAACGTCTACGGCATAAAGGACAAAGACAAGGGCAGAGTGGCTACAGCTAACCACAAAGGAGCGGCCAGAATTTGGTGGAAGGGCTATGCCAGGGCCCATGGGTTGAGCAGGAACAGCTGCAGGTTTAAGAAGTTCTCCAAGGCATTTAAGTGTCATTATGTATCAAGGGAATACAAGTGCCACATGATGCAGCAATTCTACATGTTGGAACATGAAGTACACCAAAGAATTCACGAGACTGAGGCTTTATGTGCCGAAGTTGAGCGAAAAACACGCAGTTGAGGGGTACATCGAGGGCTTGAATGATGAGATCAGGTAGCTCTGTTTCTAGATGAGATGAAGCAACTTCCTCCATACAGGGGAGTCAAGTGTGAAACAGCACTTGAACTAGGGACTAAGTCCACAAGTAAGGCACCGTACAGAACGGCAGCTCAAGAGTTGGTGGAATTGAAGAAGCACTTGCAACAGTTGTTGGATCTAGGTTTTATAAGACCTAGTGTGTCCCCATTTGGGGCACCTATCTTATTCATCAAGAAGAAAGATGGAAGCTTAAATATGTGCATTGACTATCGTCAATTAAACAAGCACACCATCAAGAACAAGTACGCCTTACTCAGATCAGACGATTTGATGGATCAGCTCTATAGTGCAAAAGTCTTCTCCAAAATAGATTTGAGGCCGGGCTACCACCAGATCAGGATTAAGCAAAAAGACATCCATAAGACCGCCTTTAGAACGAGATATGGCCTTTATGAGCTCAAAGTGATGTCATTCGGACTGTTCATTGCCCCAGCAACCTTCATGAGGCTCATGAACGACATTTATCGTGAGTTTCTAGATACGTTCATCATAGTTTTCTTTGATGACATCTTGGTGTATAGCAAGTCCCTTGAGAAGCATGCACAACACTTAAGGAAGGTACTTGAAAAGCTAAGGAGGCATCAACTCTACGCGAAGTTGTCTAAATGTCACTGTGCTACTGAAAGAGTAGAGTACTTGGGACATATAATTTCAATAGAAGGTATTTCTACTGACCCTGCGAAGATTGAAGCGGTTATTGGCCAATACGGAAGAACATCCATGAAGTGAGGAGCTTTCACGGTTTACCGGGTTATTATAGAAAGTTCGTCAAGAACTTTGCCAAGACAGCAGCCCCATTTAACGGACCTCACCAAAGCAGAGAAGACAAAAAACTGGGCGAGTCATTGGTAAAATAAGATCTAAGCAGGATTCGAGATGTTGAAAGAGGCTCTAACGACCGCCCCGGTCCTGACATTGCCAGACCCAGAGAAGGACAAGTTGGTGGCAACTGACGCTAGCAAGATTGCAACAGGAGCAGTCTTAATGCAGGAGCCACGGGTGGTAGCGTATGATTCAGGGAAGATGAATGACGTCGAAATGCGCCACCCAACCCATGATCAAGAGTTGCTAGCAGCGGTGAGAGCGTTGAGGATATGAAGCCATTATCTATTGGGAAGGAAGTTCCAATTAGATATGGACCACCAGAGTCTACAGTATGTCTTCACCCAACCACATCTCAACTTGAGATAAAGGAGGAGTTTCTGGAGGAGTACGATTTCGACATGTAAGGAACCTTAGGACAAAATGAGATGTATATTTATACATGTATTCGTGCAGTATTTTTGTACGTATCTTTTGATTCATGTCCTTTCACATGGATAAAAGACCACAATTTTGTACATTTTTGTACATTTTTTATTCACGGATTATGGGACGGCACATGCAAGGGTTAAGAATAAGAGTGTATGCTTTTGCATAAAGATTTGCAAATCAGACGAGGACATTGGGCGATATGACATTCCCTCAAGGTTCTCTTAAGTATGTTGTTTACTCCTAAATAACTTATAAATGAAATTTAATTTTTTGTTTATAAGAATTTGTGGATTGACATCATATTGGCCACATATGAACATGACCTTTTCAAGATCAATTCTAGAGAATGTGTTGAGACTCGAAGTCTTAATGTTTCAACACTCTAAAAGTTAAGAAGTATTCATGAAAATATGGAATCTAAGTTTTATGAATATGATGGCATGACAATAAGAACCTTCTCACAAGAAATTCACACTAGCCATCTCTTTGGCAAAGGTGTTCTGACTAACTATCTATAGTTAGTCTATGAAATTGGTTGGCGAGTCTCGTGATGAGATGGTCGACTGGGTAGTAAAATTTTTACTACTCTGACAAATTTAAGAATACCTTTTAGATATGAAGTTGTATGATGTCTCTAAGATGCTTGGCGTCTTATGCGAGAGAGAAGGTTTGGTGTATTTATTCACTAATAGTTCAAAAGCTAATTTAAAACTTAACTTCGGACACAAGATTGGCCATAAGAAATTTAAGTGAACAAATAAGGTTCTAGGATTCAAGAAAACCTCCCTTACGATGCGGGGTTGAAGACTTAATCATGCTGAAGACCCTATATGGGGATGCAGACTTTCTTTAAGCACATGCTATACGAGGAAGATGCTTATCCTGAGATTCTAAACGAGCCTTGGAAACTCTTCGGACTTGAAGATATGGACTGACAATGAGGACATTGTCTTTTTTTAAGTCGGAGAGAAGTAAGGAACCTTAGGACAAAATGAGATGTACGTTTATACATGTATTTGTATAGTATTTTTGTACGTGTCTTTTGATTCATGTCCTTTCACATGGACAAAAGGCCATAATTTTGTACATTTTTGTTAACTTGAATAAGAGATGTAGTTTAGGTCTTGTGCTCTCTTCATGGATGCATCTCTTATTCCTTGTCCATTACATGACATCACCTACAAACCAGGCAAGCTCACTGTGGTTGCTCCGGATGTGCTCTCAGGGCACTCTTTGACGAAGAAGTCCATTGCAATGTCATATCAACACTCACCAATGAGTTTGGCAAGAAGATAGAAGAAACATTGCCAATGGACCGAGACTTCAAGGAAGCATGAGCAAGCCTCTCGAAAGAGGCAAGAACAGACAAAGAGATGGAGACCTTCAAGCATTTCAAGAAAGAAGGTAACCTATTGTACCATAAGGACAAATTATGCGTATTAAAGTCATCTGGGGTGAGGAAGTTGATACTCCATGACATGCACAATAGCCCAATAGCTGGCCACGCAGGTTTCATGAAAACTTACTTTAAGATTAAAAGTGGCTATTATTGGCCCAGCGTGAAGAAGCAGATAGCCAGGGGGAGTGTTAGCTATGTCAGCAGACAAAGGCAGAACAACTTCAGATTCCAGGAATGCTAGCGCCATTGCTAGTGCCAAATGCCAAATGGGAGATAATTAGCTGAACTTCATAACAGGGCTTCCCAGAACCATAAGGGGCAAGGGTGCCTTAATGGATGTGGTTGACAAATTGTCGAAGATGGCACATTTTGTGCCATGCAAGGGCCACCGACACGGCACTAGATACCAACGTGTTATTCACAAAGGAGATCTTCAGACTCCATGGGATGTTGAGAAAGATAATTTTTGATAGAGATTCGAAGTTCATGAGTGCACTTTGGGAAGATCTCTTCAGCACCATTCAGACGAAGCTGTCGATGAGCACGGCATATCATCCTCAGACAGATGGGCAGACGGGCATACAAATCAGATACTTGAAGACATGTTGAGAAACTATGTCTGGAACAAGCAATCGAAGTGGGATGACTAAATCCACTTGGTGGAGTTTGTATACAACAGCACCAAGCAGAAGTCATCTCAAATGTTGTCGTTCACGATCAACTACGGCTACTAATGCTTAACCCCAGACACTTGGCACAATTCTGTGTCCAAGGTAGAAGTATCCCAACAGATACTAGTTGGCATGCAACAATTGGTCGAGGAAGTAAGAGGATATCTTCTAGCAGCAAGAAGCCGGCAGAAGAGCATAGTAAAGAAGCACAGAATAGTAAGAAAGTTCCAAGTAGGGGACAATGTTTGGCTGAAGATCAAGGTCAAACAAGCGAAGCTCCGCATCGGCAATTGCAAGAAGCTTGCTCCAAGGTGGGCTGGACCATTCAGGATAACCAAAAGAGTAGATAACCAATCCTACAAATTGGATATGCCAGCACACTTGAAGATCCATATAGAGTTTTCCACGTAAGTCTCCTAAAGAGGCACACTCCTAATCTAGAGGAAGTATTGGAGACACCGACATTATTGAAAATGACAGACGATCAACTTGAGATTGTCCCAGAGGTTCTTCTTGACGGATCCTATAAGAAGACAAGAAGATCCCAATTTCTCCAATACCTAGTGAAATGGACGCACTTATCAGTAGAAGACGTTACGTGGGTCGAGAAGCAATATCCACAATTCATGGAGCAATGCAAGGGTCGACTCGTCACCGAAGTAGTCGACACCAAATCGATAGGTGAGTGGAAGTTAGATTAAAAGTCTACTTCCGACGCCATGGAAGTAGACACATTGAGAGATAAGAGGTCATATAGGATCATGCATTGATAGGAAGCACCTCTAGTCTATGGCCATTACGAGGAAGAAGCCATCCTCCACGCCAAGGATGACAAAAGGTGTAGGCATTAGACATCATCCTAGGCATGATAGGGTGCTGTCTCCACGGCCATGATGGGAGAAGCATCCTCTTCCTATGGCGGGAGATTAGTCTTGCATTCATGTAGTTAAATTAATTGTAATTAAATGGGTGGTTCCCTAATAACCAACTTTATAATAAATAAATGTGTACTAATGTAGTGTTGGACCTGCAGGCCAATAGAAAGATCTAAGGGGCAGGAGGGTTGCACTGTGAAGACTTGCTGCCATATTTTGTCATAATGTGTGCAAGGAGAGGAAATAGACCTTAAAACTATAAATTTTGTAAAAAGTGGATAAATGTTTTGTGAATATTAAGCATTATTTTAAATAAGGTGTAACTCATTTTCTTACTACGATAATTTATGCAATAAAAGATGTGATCATAATAATCAACTTAAATATTACCTTGAGGTAATTGTTAAAATTGCATGTATCGAATGAATTGCAGGGATCATGTAGGTTGCCAAGGTGGGGAGACTCATGATACTGCGGACATCATCAATTCAAGGTTGGGAGATTGTGATGTTCCAATATAATATACGGTATTACGGTTGTACCCTAGGGGGCATATTCTTATGTTGCACATGCCTTTAACATGTGCAAATAACCCCATTTTGCCACGTGGAAAAGCCCTACATGACCTTTTAGCCCTAACCCTAAAAGAGCCAAAGGAAAATTCTAAACTTTTTTTTTTTGCATTCCAGTTTTTCAAGCGCCATGCCTGCGCCATTCCGCCTTGCCAGATGCTGCCAAAGTCATTTTACACAATAGACCTTCCGGATTCATTTGCCTTCAGCTCAAACAGGAGCATGGACGCCTTTCGAGGAGCTGGAGCAAGCCAAGGATCGTGTAGATAGAAATTCTGTTGTGCTATGTCGACTTCCAGTCCTGCCTTAGGCCGAGTTATTATGTTAGATTAGCCTTAGAGGCCCTATAGAGCCCGAGATCACAAGCCCTAACGAAGGAACCTGACCATGTATGTTCAGGTAGACATATTAGATGTTATTCTATAATTCAGTTCTATGGATGATGATGCTCTATTTCCATGTGCACTCCTATGCATTGGGAAGGGGGATAGAGACCCTGAAAGCCTTAATAGATTATTTACCTAGATAGCCTCATTAATTCCCGAATAATGTGGCCTGTGCATAAGAGCCCGTCTAGCTGTGTGTGATGGGGCTAGACCGGTATATAAGAAGGACATGTCCCATTACAGATTGATCCTACTGGTGTGTAAAGCCTACCAGGGACCTTAATGGGCTAGGCCTGATGGTTTGCCACCGAGTGTGGGCAAGGCATGGGCTCAACACCTCTTGGGTGATGCTTCACCTTCAATGGGGTTCAAGTTGTAGACGAGCAATGGCTCTCTAGCTGCCTGGCATGGGCATGCGTACCTCTGGAGGTGGTGATCCCCTCCTGCCTTCTTAGCCCAGGAGATGGGACTGGGGAGATGCAACCCAGGAGTAGCCCACTTAGCTATGCACCCGGCAGGCTACGGTCAAGTCCCAAGACTTGTCATCCTATTCTGCAAAGTATGCACAGGAGGGGCAGATGGAGCAGACTACCCAATATGCAAGAATTAATTAATTTGAGAAATTTGGAATTCTCGTTTAGTATGAAATAGGTTTTTGGTTATCCAGAAAATGCAAAAAGTGATTGCAGTTGATTAGAAGCTGGCGTTTTTTACCATGATTTTTACCCAAAAATTACAGTCTTTCGGAAATATTGTTTTTTCCAGGCGGGCAAAGGTCTATTGTGAGTAAAAGATGGCAATATGGAAGCGTTGATATGTTCGCAAGGATTGCGAAGGCGATCTTGAAAGACCATTATATAAACTTTTTAAGGCAATTTTATAAAACATGATGTAATAATTGAGATAAATTTTTACCTGGTAGGCTGCCAAAGATCGCCACTGCGATCTTTTGAAGAAGAAAAGGAGGGCATATTTGGACACTAGAGGCAAATTAACTTATCTTAATACAATAATACAAGCACAAATAAAAAAACATTTATGCTCAAAAGAATCGCTGTGGCGATTCTGGTGAGCACATCCATCTCTTTGTGAGCCTTTTTCTTGCTCTTGTAAACCGCCATGGCGATTTCCTACAGCTAGAATTCAATACAGAAGAGGCGTTTTGCATACTCCGTACAACCTGCCAAGATACTATCAGACACTATTTTAGTTAGAAAAACCACCGATGAAGAGCCAGCAGATGTAACAGAGGGATTCCTGCAAAAAAATCATAATAAGCCCACTGTTTGTCTTTTCTCCAGTTTGTTTATATAGAAAAATTTAAGGTTTGACCACAAGAAGAATTAAGAATTGGATATGGAATATACAGATGAAGATGCATGTATGCCAAATTCAGTTTTATTGCTGCAAGAATCAGACAAAAATGAATGACATGAGGTGTCTCAGGCTTTAAATTTACTTAACCTGTAAGGAAAGAACGGATACACAGTAACTCAAGAACAGGGCAACGAAAAAAAAGAAGTACCAAGGCATACTGCCAAGACGAAGTGACTTACCAGATTCTGAAGTTGCACCGAAGCCCGGCGAACTAACCCTGTTTTTGCTCCTTTTATTTCTGAAGATCACCAGATGACAGACGGACAAGCAGAATTCTAACATAAATCAAGACACTAGGCGCTGATAGAAGGCCGGATGTGATCCAAAATTCGGCAAGAGATGCTTGGTCCGCAGAGATTGAAAAAAAAAAAAGCATTACCCTTTCGAATCCCAGAATGCAGTGCTGTCCGGACTACAGTCGTCTAGGCTATGGCGCTGGAGTAAGAACCTCCTTAAGCGACCTTCAGCATCCCTGTTTGGAGCTTGGAGCTCCGGCTATGGCGCTTGGAGTCGAAGCTTCTTGACGCCAAGCAGCGTGAAATACCTAGATAAGATTCTCATTTTTGTTCAATTTTTAAATTATCCCCCCCATCTTGGGCGGGACAAATTTAATGGAGGATGATGACTTATTGACTTGTGGTTGGGCGGGACAATTTCAAATTAAAGTTGAGTACTTTTGGCTTGTGGTGGGCCTGAAGAGGTGCACTCAAAATTCTCAAAATCTCCTTGTTTTCTCCAAATAATTAATTCGTGCTTCAATGACCATGCTCTATGCCAGCCAAGTCCATTGTTATGAACTCTGTCTGCTTGGACCTCTGGAGACCCAAGCCGTCAGTCGATCCCCTGGAGTCTGAGCCTTGGGTGGGATCCCCCACATGATGATGAACTGATGTTGTTGTTACAGACGCTATGTTATGATGAGCTACCCTTCGAGGTGGACATGTATGTTATTTGATGCCATGTGCTTACATTTGTACACGCTTCCGCAGCCAGGACGATCCCGAGGAAGATAGAATGAATGACACGTCCATTCCTCCCATCGAGTTCTTGTCAAGGATTCAGTGACAGGTGCACGGCCTCTGTCAGCGCGTGCATTGACAGAGGGATGAACTCCAGGTTCTTATATGATGGGAGCATCGTATACGAGCAGGGGACGTCACACATCATGTGTTGGCAACCAAGCTTATTGGTATTCCCATGGACGTTCATGTTTCTTCATTTGATGCTTGGGATGTCATAATATTGGTATTTTCTTAGTGGGATGCTTTTTAGATCTCTATGCCTGGAAGGGTGACCATTGCTAAGCATGTCTTAAGCAACACTCATGTCCATATGGGCTTCTGCAATTTTGTTTCCCAATCAATTTTGTTTCTGGAGATTGTGGGTGTCATTAAATACTTTATATGGGGTGGAAATGAAGAAAGTGTTGTGGTGAAGATTGCATGGTCTAAGTGCATCATACCTAAGTTTGCTAGGGATTTGGGCCTGACAAATTTTCATTTGCAAAGTAAGGTCATGGGTCTAGATTCTATTGGGGGCTTCTCTTAGGTAAGGGTGATTCTCTTGGGTTGCGGCTTATTACACAGGCTCTTCTCCATTGTATCCTTTTTGGTAAAGCCAAACTTAAACATGTTCTTCCATTGGATCTCTTATCTGATATGGGGGGCTTACTCTAATGCTTCTACCCTTTTAAAGGACTTATTAGAATCTTGGAACATAGTCAAAATATTATTTCATAAACCCAGCCGCTTGCGCTCAATTGACAACACCTTGTTGGTGGATCCCCTTGGCCGATAATGTGACACTCTACTAAACTATAGCATCCCTTTGACTTGGCGGCGTTGAAAACTAGCTGGAGTCTTCATAATTGCAGCTTGATATGACTCAGACTGTCTATTGACGTGAGTTTTTCACTGGGCGGTGAACTCTTTGGCAGAAAGTTGTTGACGTTCTACAACCTATCTACCATGACAAGAAGATATCTTGGGGGGAGATTTGTCACCAGGAGGTTAAGGGATGCAAACTTGTGAATTCTATGTATAAGCTGCTTATTCTATTCTATTCTATTCTATTCTATTCTATTGATGTTGATAAGCTGCTTTTTTTGTACACTATGTTTGATATATTTCAAAGGTTGAGGCTACCTTTTATAAAAGTCATGTTTCATTTCTGACTTTCTTATGGACTTTCCTAAAAAATTCTATACATATATCTACTCTTTGTACAATTTTCCATATAAATATAAATACTACCTTCAATTAAAAAAAGAGGGGAGGGGGGGTTGATGTTCATATTCTTCCTCATTTTAATAAGTGGCACCTTCAACTTCTTCCTCCTCAAATAGAGCAGATGTGGACTTTGGCATGGAATAAGCTACTTCATCCTAAAGTGGCAGTACTTTGGCCGCAGATTCTTCACATGTGTCTCCCGGTTAATGTGCTTATCCACAAGATTGACCTAGAGTGCCATATTTTTGTCCATTACACGAGTGTGGACCATTGAGCATTACTTCTTTCTGTGTAGCCATCTTAGACATGTGTGGGATTTGTTATTTTCTCTTGTTCATGTCTCATTAACAAGTGTTTTGCAATTTGCCCCAATGTTCGGAAGAAATTACAAAGTTAAACTTTTCATGTAGCATCAAATTGATTGCTTTAGACTATTTAGAAAAGAAGATGATTGGTGGTCTTTAAAGGTTTGGTTGTGAAAGATGATCATGTTCTTCAATATGCTCAAAGTAGCATTGCTAATGCTTTTCATTGTTCTTCACTTGCTCCTTGTAAAAGATGCTTGATCATTGAGGTGTATTTGGATGTGTGCTCTTTATGCGTAGGCATGTTGCTTCACTCAGTGAAGCTTGATTATCCTCTAAGTCTTTATTCCTATTTTTGCATCTTTATCTGTACTTAGGCTTCTTGTTAAATAAAATATGACATCCTTCAACAAGGAAAAAAAACTATTCTAAAAGTCTTTCTGAACATGCTTAATTCAATTCTATATCCTCCCATGTATAAGTGATATTAGATACCTTAAAAAAGAACTAAGGCCCTTTTTCCACGGTGGCATTTGAGGTGCCACGTCATTCTTGTGACATGTCTTAAAAAAATTAGATTTCCATGGCTTCATTATAAGAGGTGTCTTATAATATAAGACATGTCTCATAAATTTGCTTTTCCACTACTCAATTTCTCCGTTTGAAAATTTGTCACAAAAGAGGCACAATTTCACTCATTTTGCAATTTCACAATTCTTCATGCCTGATACCTGTTGCAAGCATATCTAGCAAGAATATCTAGAGCTTGCATTTATCTAGAGCCAGAGATAAGCACTTCTGCACTTCTGATACATAGCAGAGGATCCATGTGTGTACAGCTGAAAACCCCTTTTTTTGCTAAACACCAAAACTAGTCACGACAAACAAAATTGAGGAATATGCATTTCTTCTTGACGATTTTGGGCAAATTTTTTGGAATCGGGATGCATTCTCATGGAGAATCCCACAGTTACTCACTCCTAATTCCCTTTAGCTGTTCTTCTCGGTATTTCAGCTGCAAAAATTCAATGTATCAATCCGTCCCTTTTTTAAGATGCATATGCTACATTCGAAGGGGGCATTTAAAAGGCAACATATCTAGCAAAGATGAAATACACCTTTGTTTATCATAGCTTCCTTCCTTGTCTGTAATAATACCTGTTATCCTTCCTTGTCTGTAGTAGATAACTTAGCAATCACGATTCATAGCTCCAAACCTTTGTTTCAGGCCAATAATCAGCAAACAACTGCCCAAATCCTACAAATTTCAGACTGAGAAGACCTGCCACTGAGTTGAGCGCCATCGCTGAGATGGGAAGAAACAAGTGACATAGCCGGGCTGGGAAGAAACAGATTGTGATGCAAAATTTCTAGCTCCATTCTTTGTATGTCACCGTAACAGGGAACGAAATAGACTAGATCGACCACAGCCAAATCGACCAAACAAATCAACTTGCAGCAAATTCCTACCTGTGGCGACATGCAACAAATCAACTCCCACCTGCGATTCCAGTCCGGCGATTCCAGTCCGGCGATGCTTCTATTCCTCCTTTTTTTTGCGACATGCTAAAATTTCGGCGCAGAAGGGCTCTGATTGGACATCTTTTTTTGATGTCTTATTTTCTGGCGGGGGATTTCCCCCGGAAGAAAATGGGACTTCAGAGTTGTACGGCATGCATATAAGACATGTCTTAAAAATCTCAGTGGAAAAACTAAGGTGTCTTATATGCCTACGTGGCCCAATCACATCTTAATAAATTTAAGACATGAGTGTTGTGGAAAAAGGGCCTAATTCCTTATATCAACCCTTTTAATTTGGGATTTTCAGGTTTGCCCAAAAACTTTTTTGAAATTTTTTTTAGCCCGATATCCTAAGATTTTAGGGAGTTTAGCCATCGGAAAAAAATTCTGATATCCTAAAATCGCAGAAAATTGGTTTCATATGATTTCGATTTTAGAATTTCGTGACTGGGGGTTATCTATTCCGGATTTCTAATCCCGCTTATTCTCTGCATGCGTGACATGGTTGCTCATGATTGCAGTTATAAATCATTCAAGGTTGTCACCGGATTGAAAAATGTGGTTTTTGATCTAGATTCTTTGAGGCCAGGTAAGAGAACAAAGGTCGTTGTGCCATATTTGTGCAACAAACTGGGCATTCTTCAGTGTTTAGACGTGCAAGAGATGTGCTTGACGTGCCTCTATGGCTGAATGTCGTTTTGGTAAGTTGTGCTTTTTGTTATTTTGATCCACAAATCTCTATGTCATGGATCTGTTTCTTTAGAAAAAAGTGAGGAAGAAGTGATTTCTGCTGCACTGAAAATGACTCAAATAAATATCTGAAGTGACATGCAATTCAGCAGGCCTGGAAATAGTTGATGTTTGTGAAGAACAAAAGAGGAATTTGGGAAGAAGTCTTGACGTCACAGATGGAATGGACAGTGACTTAATACAAAAAGGCAAAGGTCTATGGGCTAGGTATCATTGGGCAATTGTGTATGCTGCTCCTATGCATAAGAACTTCAACGTAATTAGACCGTGCTATTTATTTTCTTCAAGAGGCATTACATGGATGCTCTGTTGCGTTGGCTTGCAGAGTTGTGCATAGATAAGCACATCTACACCTCTATAAAAAAATTTTGCAGGGCTGCGTCGAGGAAGAATTGACAGCCCATCAAAATGAAATGCAAAGCCGTGAAGTATGCAGTAACCATTGTTTCTTTGCCGCCCAGTTGAGATGTTCTTAGACCATTTCTTTGTTCCACTGAAATGCGGATTGCTTGGGAAGAGCTTTTTTCACTATTACTCTTGCAGATTGAGACCATGTAATGCGAGCAAATATGGTCTTCAAATGAAGATCGTTTGTTGTTAGGGTGTCTTAATAGGATCACATTACTTTCACGATAGTGTCAATTCATGTTTTTTGTGCCATATCTAAAGCATGCTTGCTAATTAGTGATGTTATGGAAACTGGAATTGTTCAGATATTGAGTTCAACTCCATGACCCAACTGGTTCCCCATCGAGCTCCAATACTATGCTTTACTTAAAAAGCTAAGCATTTTCTTTCCTCTTTCTACAGGTTTTATTCAAGCAGAAATGCAGATAATGGTAACTTCCTGGATAAATGTGCTCCTGATAAATGTGTTCATGATTCCCTACGACATCCAGGGACAAGATTATCTTTTAAGGAACTAATATCTCTGCACATTAAAACAACTTCATTTGTCTTCATTTACTTTCAAAAATTCACATGTATTGTACTTCTGATCAAAGCATTTTGTAAGGTTTTTTGAAATCGTTTTGCATTATGTTTTAGCTTCCAAGCAAAACTCAAAACTATTGCTCCAAGCTATGAATCAAGCTTTTCTTACATTCGACGCAATTGTATGCATTGCAAAGGTAGTTGTACATGAGCAACAAATGATGGGTGTCAATTTCTTTCATTTAGTTTTATTGCATCCTTTTCCAGTTTGATTTCATCCTTCTGTTGCAGATATGAAGAAGTTGAAGCATGACACATATACATACACCATGGAAGCATCTATGGTCCTTCTAATTATCCCTTTCTAACCATCGGATATTCTTCATGTCAGGTTAGTGAATCTTGCACGATTTTCTAGCATCTATTTAGGATTGGACCTGAAGGTCCTCATCAAAATCTCTATGAGATTGCCAAGAATTATGGTCTTATTGTGTTTCTCAAATTTGGATCCCATTCCACTTTGGTTGCTTCATCCCCAGCTGTGGCCACGGGGAATCGAATTCTGGTGCAAGCTGGTCAGTCTCCTTTAACATCCTCTTATATATTTTCAAAACTTTAGAGATGGTAATTGGTGCTTAGCTCTCATATTTTTTCTGCAATGTTCTCAAATAGAGCATAGTTTAGCTCTCATATTTTTTCTCTTGCAGATAATTTTGATTTCTCTTTATTGGGTTTTCTTTACCAGATTGATTATGTAGACTACACTGTTGATTGTGCCACTAAGGAAATTGTGGCAGTAAATGGCAAATTTCCAGGGCCAACAATTTGTCTTAGAAAAGGAGACAATGTTATTATACACGTGACCAATTTGGTTACAGGCAACCTCAGAAGCCCATTTCTTCCACGCCATCAAGAGGTTGGGAACAATTCAGATCTGTAGACTAAGAATTCTCTTACTATTGCTTTTATTATGTTTGAGTTACTGTGATGGCAAATCTCCAGGGCCAACAATTTGTCTTAGAAAAGGAGACCGTGTTATTGTAAACATGACCAATTTGGTCACAAGAAGCCTCATAATTTTGTTTGCATTTTCTATATTCTGCAGAACATAATGATTTTTTCATAACAGAGTGATTTTGCAGGCATGGAATATAAAGGCATTCAACTTGGGCAGATGGTCCTACATGTGTGACGCAATGTCCAATTCAGACTGGCCAATCCTATATATACAACTTCTGTGTACCAGATCAACAAGGAACCCTTTTCTACCACGCTCATATAGCCTGTGCAAGAGGCACAGTCTACGGAGCAATTATTATAGACCCCCCGAATCGTAAAAAACTTCCTTTTGCAAAGACTCATGTGGAACATACTCTGATATTGGGTAAGAAAATGAGAGAACCTTTTCTAACATTTCTTATGCTTTGACACTAACTAACAACAGTATATTTGGTCTATTTGTAGGGGAATGTTGGAATGCTGATATTGAGGAGGTTGAAACGTAGGCAAGCTTACAAGGAATAGCTGATTCTTTATCCAATGCTTACCTGTCCAATGGCCATCCTGGTCCCCTCTACAATTGCTCTAAACATGGTAAAAAGAAAGGGCATGAGATCAGTTTAATAATTTCTTGGTTGTTCAAGTTAAACCCTTATCATTTTTGAATTCTTATTTGCAGACACAGGGATTGTAAAGATAAGCAAGGGTAGATTATATCTTCTAAGGGTTATCAACAAAATCTTAGAGACCTCTTTCTTACAATTGCAAAACACAGTCTTACATTGGTAGAAATTGATGCATCCTATACAAATCATATCACAAACGCAAGTTCCCTGATAAAGTCCAGGCCAAATCATACTGTCCTCTTCAATGCAAATCAACCAATAGAGCAGTACTACATAGGATATTTATCGAGCTGTGAACTGCACGGGAAAATGAACGTTAAGGCGCCTTATGCTCCTCGCGCCTTCCTTCACCGACCTGAATTTCTGAGGATTTGCAAGGAATTCCACAGCCCTGATGGATGAGGCCTTGCTAGAGGCTGTTCTCCAAGGGTTGGGGTTCCCTCAAATTCCTTGGGATCATCAAGATTCGGTGGTGATAGTTGAAAATTTGATCAGACTAGCCTTTGAAACAAGATCCAGAGTTGGTTTTTGTAGGATTAGTTTTAACTTCTTCTATTTGTGCATCCTTTGCTTTGACAGGGAAGGATCCATAAGGGTTGCCATTCACAATTCACAGCCCTTCCTTAGCCTGGGAAATAGCTTCGAAAGGAACCTCTTCCTTATGAGCTGCCCTGTGGATTTTGGGGTCGAGCCAATCTACCATTGGGCCACTTTCTTCGATATGGAACCAAAGAAGGACCATTCCAAAATTGATACTGTGGTTTGGAGGTTTTCTAGGGCCAATTAGAATCCCCCCGCAGTTTCTTTTGGGTTTCCGTCAAATGTTCGAGAATTTCGGGGAAAAGGCGTCCTTTGGCTTTCATTCATTCTTAGATTTTTTAGATTTTTAAAAGGTCCTTATCTCGACAATCGCTTCACGGGTCCTTTCCGTGGGATCATTGCTATGAATACATTCCTTTCTTCTTTGATCCTTCTTTGATCCTTGGAGACTCTTTTCCGGTTCGATCAACCATGAAGCCGAAGGCCACCGTAGGGAAACCAAAGGCGGGGAGTTCCTCTTCAACAAGGATTCCCTATGAGTATAAGGATACGGACCCTATCTTGATAATCCAATACTGGGATCAAATCTTTGTGCTTGACAGTAAGAAAGATCAAACTTGGGTTAAGATGAAGGAGCTTAAGGCAGCTTTTGATATTATTCGGGAGCAACAGGAAGCGGCCGCAATCTGTATGGGGATACAAAAGGAGGGTCAGATTATAGTTTGCAGGTTGGAAATGCAGAGGTTAGAAAATCAGTATGCTGAAGGAAAGGCGAGTGACAGAGACCTAGTTTGGCAGATGCTCCAGAAACTCCAGGAAATGGATCTTCTTCTCTACCAATTGATCAGGGTTAAATCAGGACACTCCAAAGAGGACTGCTGCAGTCTCAAAAATCAGATTTTTAGAAGATCAATGACGGAAATGCTGCAGGCAGCAAAGGGTCTGGCTGAAGAACTGGAGGATTTGGGATGGAAATCCAAAGCTTCTTTCAGGTTGGTTAAAATATGGGAGGAGGCTGATGACCATGTTATTGAAAATTTCCGCAGGGAGTTCAGGAATAAAATGCCAACTTTTGACAATGACACTCTCAAAGATGTGGACATGGAGTATATAGCCTACCAGTACCCCCTCGAAGCGACTAATAAATGTGAGATACAGGATAGCAATGGCTACTTCCATCCAATTGAAGCGGGCAGCTGTGAGTGTACCAACTGTAACATGCTCTCAAGAAAGAACCTGGACAAGAACAGAACGAAAATCTCAGATCAAATGCTGAAGTCCTCGGTTCCAGTCATGGGTAAATACGACAAGATCAATGGTAAATCTTATAAGAATGCTTTGCTTTCTAATCCTTCTGATTCTAGTACTGTATCTAATAAGGAAAGTGAGGACCTTCTTGATTTGGATGCTATTAATGATAACTCTGCTATTATTAGAAATTCTAAGCATGGTATTCTGATCCACTTCCCCCAGAAGTGCCCTTCTATGGGGGAGGTTAAGTATTGGATAACTAAATCTCAGGCCATCCCTATTCTTTCCATCCTCAAACTGGATCAAAAAACATTCCAAATTATTTGTAGGGAGGAAAGAAATGTGAGCCATATCCTCTCCAGAAAAATCCATTCTATCCTTGGGGCGATAGTGTATCTGATGAAATGGGATCCGAACTATGTTCCGGGGGATTTCTCGACAGTTGCTACCACCACATGGATTTCCAGTACTAATCTTCCTCCTGGTTTTTGGACGGTCTCTCATTTGAAAGCCATTGCTAGTAAACTGGGGGAGGTCATTCAGATCTCCATCCCCCAAACCAGTACCCCGGCAGTCTGCATTCAGAAGAAAATTCACTCCCCCTGGGTGGATAAAATCCCTTGCAAAATAAGCAGCTCTAAATTTATTGACCTCCAAATATCCTATTCCAAAGAACCAGTGGCCAATATCCAAAGGGAGACAACTTATAAAAAGGGTAAAGAGAAAGTCAAAGATAACACCCCTCGATCGAAGCATCGTGTCCGGAGACCTAAAAGCGTATGTAGAGGAAAAGGGGAGGGAAGTGGCAAGAACAAGGAAATCATGGTCATTGAAGATCCCACCCCTCCTTCTCTACCTATCCCTAATCTTCGTGGGATCACCAAGAAGGCGTAATTATTGTGCAATTCCCTCCCAAGTTTCTTATCCGCATCGACCCCGGTAAACTTTGTGGCCTCCTCCATAAGTACCAAGCAAGGGTGGTTCATAACGGATGGCCCATGGATATGGATATGAATGAAGATTCTGAAAATTCTGATCAGGACCTAGATCAGGACCAATTTCAGAACTTGGAATGGAATCTTGTTACTAGAAGAAGGAAGAAGGGAAAAGGAAATGAGAAGAAAATGATCATGGGACCGCCCAGAAGGTCTCCAAGGAAAACCAAACCCCCAGTTAAATGGATATAAATCTTAAAGGTATTACCTGGAACCTGCAGGGCATTAATTCTAATGTGAAAAGAGGAAGGGTGAAGGTTTGTCTGGCATCTATGAATTTAGACTTCATTTTCTTTCAAGAACACAAGATCCATGATGATAGTATTGATAATATAATTAGAGAAGTGCTGCCTATTAATTTCAACCATTGGTCTATAAAAGCAAACAATTCTTCGGCAGGTATTTCTATTGCTTGGCATAATAGGATTAATCTAAGTGATATGCAGATGATGCAGGATAGTAGTAAGAGATGGCAGATTTTACATGGCAATATAGGGAACAATAGGATTGCTTTTGTGAATATTTATGCCTATCATCAGCCGGCTGAGAGGGCTCAGCTCTGGAATATTATAACTAATGGTTTGAATAGTATCCCTTATGATGAGATCATAATGGGGGGTGATTTTAATATGGTTACTCATGAGTATATGAGGAGTGCTAACTTCAGAGCCCTTAGCGGGGATGAGAATGATAAATGGATGACTCTGCTTACAAATCACCACCTAAATTTGGCAAGAGTGGTCCCTCATTCCTATAGCTGGAATAACCACAGAATCCAGCCTATCTGCTGCCTTCATGATAGGTTTTACCTCAGTGAATCATTATGGAACAGCAGCTCTAGAGTCTCCAACCTTTCGAATTACACTATCTCTGATCATTATCCCCAGCTTATTAATATCAACGCCAACAATAATCAGAGGAAAAGGAATTCTTACTTTAAGCTTAATACTAATCTTCTGGATCAAGATGATTTTATTACCAGGTTAGCTCAGGTGTTGGAGATGGAAGATAAGCCCAGTAATGAACTTGGGTGGATGGATTGGTGGGTTAAGACCTCCAAAAACATAAAGAATTGGTTAAAAGTTTGGGGGAAGGAGATACATCAGAAGGAGACTATTCACCTGCAAGAGTTGAGAAATCAGTATGGAATAGCTCAAGGACAGAATAAGGAGAATCTTAAAATTCAGATTGAAAGGGAAGAAATCAAGATTGCAAGGGGTTGGAAGACTAAAGCAAAAGTCAAAGAGCTAAGGGAAGATGAGAGGGCCAATTCCAAATACTTTTTCATTAAGGCAAAAGGGAGGATTAAGAAGAATCATATATATAGTGTTCTTTGGGAGGGAAATAATATTGTTGAGGACAACCATCTCAAAGAGGCTGCTAAGGAGCATTTTATCAGAATTATGGGTACTATCAGGGATACGAACTCTCAAGACATTCATAACTTCATTGATATTCAGGCCAGAGTTACTAACGCCATGAACAACAGCATGTCTAGACCTTTCAACAACGAGGAAATCTTTAAGGTGCTAAATGAAATGGAAAATGGCAAAACTCCGGGTCCGGATGGCCTCCCTGCTGAATTCTTCAAGAAGGCTTGGGGGCTTTTGGGTAATTTTGTGGTTTTCATTGCTAATGAATTCTTACTAACCAAAGGTTTGGACTGCAGGATCAATACTAGCCTTATTGCTCTCATACCTAAAATGGACATGCCCATCTCCTTTTCTGATTATAGGCCTATCTCACTATCCAATGTGCTCTATAAGCTTATTTCAGGTTCAATTGCAGCTAGAGTCAAGCCTATCCTTGATGAGATCATAAGTAAGACACAAAGTGCATACTTGAAAGGGAGGTACATCTTGGACAATGTTGCAGCAGCATCTCTAGGGATTAGTTGGGCCAGGGAAACTAAACAAAACATAGGGCTTCTGAAATTGGACATCACCAAAGCCTTCGACACAGTAAGTTGGAAATTTTTGCAGGAATGTAGCCGGAGTTTAGGATTCTCAGAAGAGGTAATTTCTATTTTCATGGCGATTCTGAAAAACTCAAGATCAGCTGTCCTAATCAATGGGGAATGCAGCCCCTTCTTTGACATAAAAAGAGGAGTAAAACAAGGTTGCCCCCTGGCACCTTTTTTATTTTTAATAGTCATGGAGGGTTTGCATAGTAATTTCCAGAAGCTTAGAAATCTTAATGGGCTTAAAGGGCTCAAACTCCCCCCTAATCAAGAGATGGAAGATATTCTCAATGTTCATTTTGCAGATGATACCTTTCTTTTTATGAATCTGGACAACCAGTCTATTCAAACTGCACAGCAGATCCTCGAAGACTTTGGAAGATGCTCTGGATGCAATATCAACCCGACCAAGACAAAGCTGATTTCAAGGGATCAGACTAAAGGGGAGCAAGCAGCCTTATCTCTTGGATGTATGTATCTCTCTCCTACCACCAAAACCAAAATCTTGGGGATCCCCTATGCAATTAGAGTGAACGCGAGTGATCTGTGGGGGGATCTCTTGGACAAGTTCTACAGGAAGGTGGACTCTCTTAACTCTAAATTTCTTTCTAAGAATGGTAGGGCTATTCTTGCAAACTCTGTTACCTCCTCTTCTCAGGTTTATCAGTCATCTATTATTATGGCCCCTAAAAAGGTCTATTCTAAAATGCAAAGTATTATTGGTAGATTCATTGCAGGGGGTACAAACAGAAGATGCTGGATTCCAGTCTCCATGAAGGAGTGTTGCAAAACTAAAAGTATGGGGGGATTGGGGGTTATTAACATCGAAAAGCAAGCAACTGCTTTAGCTGCTAAATACTTCTACTGAGCACATGACAGGATCAGATTCATCACCCTACCAAAGCTCTGATCAAGCATTATATCGGGAGATGCCATCCCTTTGGGTGGAGGGGACTTAAGATGCACCTTCCCTTTAGTATTTTCTTCCCCTTCACCATCCCAAATTCCATCCCTCAGATTATTAAGAAGTGGATCAAGGCGTGGATCGAGGTTAAAGGCATGTACACTTGGAAAGAGGGCCTTTCTCAGGATCAAGCAATTTTCTGGAGCCCTTCTCTTATTTTGGATGATCCTAATACTTGTTTAGCCTCTCATTTCCCAACCCAAACTAAACAATGGACTAGCAGGGGAATTGTGTTCATCAGGGACATTACTAATAATTTGGACTATCACACCTCCGTTCTGAGGGATCCGGGGAAGAGTCCGATGCTTTTCAATAGTATTACACGTAAACTTGCTAGTGGTCGGTGGCACCATTCTCAAGATTCGCGGGCACATAAATGGGTTCAATGGATACAAAGTTAAAAAAGCTTATAAATTCCTGAACAGAGATCAGGATATAACAATCCATATCAAATGGAATACTGATCACATGAGAATCAAAAGGAATCTCATATTTCTTTGGAAGTGCCCAATTCACCCAAAAGTAAAAGCCTTTATGTGGCAGCTTTGGCATAAGGCTCTTGCAACAAATTTGAAAAGATGGAGAATGAATATGGCAGACTCTAATATTTGTGTGCGATGTATGCAGGATCAGGAAGATGAGAATCATCTTTTCGAAACTGCCTATGGGCGAATGGACTCGGAGTTAGCCGAGACCGAGCTTAATATGCCCGGTCTTAGGACCATGAGCCCCACGGACTTCTTTCTTCCTGAAAATCCATCAAATTGGCGTATTTATCTTCTCCTTTGGAGGATGTGGAAGGGAAGAAATTCCCTGATCTTCAAAGAGGAGATTATTTGGCCTCAGGCTATCATTGAGCAAACTAAATATGATATTAAATGGATTGAGGAGATTTTCTAGATTCACGAAAACCTTTTCATCCTTATCTAACTTTATTTTGAAATTCGCGGGGAACATTCTCATGTTGGTAAAGAAGTCAAGTGGAAAAGGATTGACCTTCACTCTAATGCGCTATGGCTAACTCAGTTTGGGGTCGAGATCCCGATAGCACATGAAGGCGTATGTCACTGTAATTGTGCTTGTAACACAGCTTATGATGCAAAGAGGGATATTTTATGCGGGGCGAAAGACAAGAAAGGAAGATTTAATCCGGGCAAAGCTCATTTATGCAAATGCCCATTCTGTCTATTCATAAGAGCTACCAAAGGAATGGGGAGAAAGGATCACGATCTTGGGCGAGCCCAAGAAAAGGAGATTTGTGGAATGAAGATCACACTATCTTTTATATGATGAAATCCTTTTGAGATATAGGTTCAGGCCTAAAACTACTGGTCCAGTTTAAATATTTTCTTAAGATATTATGTTGAAGGGTCTTCATAACCAACCCTACCCAAATCGGTTTCTTTTTGTAAACATATGTATATACATATGTCCATATGTACACAAATATCTATATTAATATAAATACTAAGCCTTCAATTAAAAAAAAAAGAGCAGTACTACATAGACGTATCAGCAAATCAACCAATAGAGCAGTACTACATAAACGTATCAGAGGTCTGTACAAGGAGCGCAAAAGATATCATCACTGTATCAGAGGTCTGTACAAGGAGCGCAAAACATATCAGCACTGGGAATTTGGAATTACACAGGATGAAGCAAGTCTTTACCTCCAATTAGACCAGACAATGTCCCAGACTTGATTGATAGTGCATTTTTCGATCAATCTTAAAGGGCAGTGAGGTATCTGGATTCAAAAAGTTTCTTGCAGAGGTTCCAAAGGCAGTAGACTTGAATTTGCTCTGGATGCTATTTTTAAATATAGACCCTTGCATTGTAAGCTCCACCTCTCTATGTTTAGTGGCAGAAGCTTTGCAAGCTCAATCAACAACGTTACTTTTTGACGACCAAACACTGCCCTCTGCATGCTTACAACTATAACATCAGCGGAGTGTACACTGCAAATTTTCCTTCACAACCTTTACCACTTATAATTACACTAGCAAGCAACTTGACATCCTTAGAATTGCGCCAACTTATGGTACCAGGCTCACAGAAATCCCATTTGGCTCTAATGTTTAGCTGGTGCTCCAAGGTACCATCTCAGTCTAAAGCTCATCCCTTCCACTTGCACGCACAGTTATAACTAGAGGGGAATTATGGACCCTAAATTGCATAGGTGAATTGTTGGGTTGGTGGGCTAACCACTATGGCCAGCATTGAGAAATAATCAATCTTTGGCTTGCAGATGCTTCTTCATTTGCAGTAATAGGATCGAGTCCCATCCTCTATGTGCGGGAGTGAAAGCGTACGGAACGCAGGAAAAACTGTGTACCCGGGGCCAAGATTAGTTATCGGGGCCCGACAGCGGGGGCAAAAGATAAAATGTATGAAGTTATTACTATCATACTTAGGATTAGGCAAGAGTAGATGGTCAGGAACATTAAAGCTAAGTCTAGCCAAAAAGCATTCAGTTTGGGATATTTAAGTTGTCTCATAATAGATCATACTTTCTGTGTTGAACGAATGCCTTCCATTGAACAACATATAAAATCCTCACTACTTTATCTAGAACATAACATCCTAGCGGTAACTTCAACTTTAAGACAACATAGCTATTCTTGGAGCATCAGATATGGAGCATCAAGCAAGGGCGCTGCATCTTACAACATCCTAGGTGTCAATAAGACAACATATACCTAGAGCATCAAGCAAGGGAAAGAAAAAAAAACATAGTCACACAATCAATATGTGCCTCCTCAAAGAGCATCAAGCAAGAGAAAGAAAATAGACATATACTCAACAGGTATAACATGCACACATACTTTGCAATATCATAGCATTGATTTGGCTTCAGGCAAAACAAGGGAGGGAGGGAGGCAGGGGAGGAGGGAGAGGATTTTTGTGAGAGAGTGAGAGAGGGAGAGGGAGAGAGAGAGGGGGAGGGGGAGGGGGAGGGAGGGAAGGAGGGAAGGAGGAAGGAAGGAAGGAAGGAAGAAACTTTTAATGTCCACGGAGCCCAATCGGGCTATGGGACCACAAGTACAAGACGGGACCGAAGTCCCTTACCAGAACATGGGCCGAAGCCCTTACAAACACAATAAAACATAATCACCCCGGCCCAGATTAAAAACCACCTGGGAAAAAACTGTTGCCAGGATGACTACATATCCAAAAATCCATGCTATTGCAAAAAGCAACAAGCAGACCTCCAAGAAACATACTTCACCAAACGCCTCCAAACCGTAACCTCTTCACAGCTGGGTGCTGAGGACTGGCCCGAACCTACGCACGCGCTAAGTCTCCATCTTCTCACTAAAACCAAGGCAAATAGATGCTGGTGCAAAGATCAGGTGCTGACCCACTGAGGGAGCTCGATCACACCACTAGACCATAAGAGCCGCCACCAGGAACAGGTCAATTCCCTAAACCCACAGAGCAGCTACCTGCAGGAAGGCGGTGACCCTGAGGGCACCGCTGAAGCAGAAAACAAGCGCCTCCAATAGGCCCGAACACCAATAACCCAGGCGCGCAGGGAAGGCGGCGCTCAGAGAAAACGGCCAGGGAAGTCGGTCAGGGAGGGAGAGAAGACTCAAGCAAACCGTGCATATTCATTTCAATTATTTTTGAAAAGTTTGCCTATTGCCACTACGTGCTCTAATAAGTACTGATGTATTCATTGTTTATCACAATTGCAATGTCACAAGAAATGGGCAGGTTCTATAGTTTTACACCTTACCTACAAAGTTTTTGGACCTTAATATCTATGCACATATCATCTCTGATATGGTTAGTAACAATTTGTACATCTGATCGTCATGGTACCATTTTAGGGCCATAACCATCTCTGGTGATTTGTTTTGCACATCCATTGTCTTGGGTGCTTTATTGATAACTGCATTCGCTTTCTTCAGGCCAATCTTGCAGCTACTTTGTGTTCACTTGCAGCTTATTAGCTAGATTCACTCACACATTTGTGCAAGCTACCTTTTTTTTGTCTTCCTTTTAGAACCCAATACTCTATGGACTCTATCTAAAGTATAAACGAGAACTTTTTATTGGGTTTTATCCGAAAGTGTCTAGATATTTCTTGAAGTGCATGGCCATTAAACAAAGGAAACTTTGGAGGCTTTCGTATTGTAGCTTATGCTTGATCTTTGCAGGGATAGTTGAAGAAGCTAGAGACGTTATTTTATATACATTAGTTCTAGCACATCTGAACTGCTGTAGACATTACTTCTCGCATTTTTTACGGTAAAATTTGAACTAAACCCATGTTAAATAATGTCCAAGTGGTTGGCATTGCCGTCTCTTAAAGAGTAATTTCTTCATCGCAGAAACATTCAGAGATTGCCTTGGAGCTATGGACGGTGTGGAATCCTTGCTCAGTTGTTGGATTTCTAAACACCATGTAGATGACAACTCATGATCATTTTTATGAAGCAAGTTGCTCATCGTATATGAGAACTTGACTATAAACTTGGCAAGCTTACAATTTGCCAAAATTATTCTATTGTAGCATTTGGCCCTTTTGTTCTATGCATTGTGATAACATAAACAAATTGTTCAATGTGTAAATGGCATGTTGAGAACACATTGCATCTATCTAACATTGACAGTTGAACTTAAAAATGGTTAAAACAAATGCTTAAAACAAATCAGAATAGCTGCACTACACATTTTCAGCTTCATTGAGTTCTAAGACTAGCTATAAGTGAAAAAACCTCAATTTGCATTTCAGGACCTGTTTGTGAAAGGCTCCATTGATCCTTCTCTTCTAGATGGCTAACACTTGGGCATAAAAGTGTACACAGATTGCTGTTTAGATGAGGATGAAGTTGGGCACAGAATGGCTAACACTTGGGCATAGAAGTGTACACAGATTGCTAGATTGTTGTTTAGATGAGGATCGAGTTGGGCACAGAATGGACGGAGGAAGGTCAGGCTCTTGACATTTATAATATTATTTTCCTCAAAATTTGGATTGCAGGTTACAAAAGAGTTAGGTATTTCTCGACGTTTACCATTTTTATAGAATAGATATTTGTACAAGTGCAAAATGTTAAAAGGATATATTTATGGCATATATACCAAGATCTTTAGGTCATCTACATCGAAATTAATTATAACCAACTAAGACTACTCCTTTATAAATGGATGTCAAAACATGAACAACAACTTCACTGCTAATCTTGAGTTACAGAGTTTCCCTCATGGGTATTTCAGAAGTTAACCAAATTGATCCATACGCTTAACGTTACATTGCTTAGGAAATCATGTTGCATGTATTGAATCTATGTTGCAACCTTGCACACTCAACCTACAAAATTGATGCTAGAAAAATATTTCGATTATTGCATCGAGTATTTTCAATTGCATAGTTTCGAATGCCAGTTCTTTTAATTTTTTCAATGTTGACTCCTTAAGTATCCCCATGAATAGCCCATGAGCAACAGCATCACTTTAAATCAAAAATTGTATTCCATGCAGCAAACCACCCCTTCACATTTTTACTAAAGCCCGGCAACGCCGGGCACCATAACTAGTTCAATTTAATTCAATTCTATATCCTCCCATGTATAAGTGATATTAGATGTTCCCATACTTCCACACCTTAAAATAAGTGGGCTTAATGGGATAAATCATAGAGCTCTGCTTGTGACGATTTATTATATAACATATAAAGGCTTCCAACCTGCAGTGACCCTTTGGACATATCAAGCCTTCCCCCGGCATGAGAGAATATGCCAGTGTTGCCACATGCGGACAGTAGAGGATGAGCACCATGCTCTGCAAGAGTGTCCGGCATATACGCATATCCGAGCAACACATGCTGATCTTAGATGCTCTGCGGCACCGCTGCATCAATTGCTGGCATCGCCAATGGTTGCACGTCTCGCATCCTACATTTTGCAAGTCTCTACCGTCAGAGAATCCCTTACAGGACAAGGGATCTGAGAGCCTACTACCAGGGTTTTTCCTCCCATGTGGGGGTTTTTTCATCCCAGTAGTAGGGACACATTGTATAGTAGCATTTGTCTTTTTGGTGTGGTTTTATCTGCTTTGTGTACTGCATGTACCGTCTCATAGGTCAAGTTTGGCCTCCGCGGACGTTAAAATATACTTCCTTCCTTCTTTCCTTCCTTCTACCTCCAACATTATTCTATCATATCTCTGTAGATAGAGAGTTTATGGAGCACTGATAACATTATTGAGTAGTTTTTCATGGTGTTTTTTGTGTTTTTTTTTTTTTTTTTTTTTTTAGCCTAACCAAGCGTGCAACCCTCCTTGCAATTCTAGGCTATCCACGTAGCAGTTCCAAATCAGCCAAACCTTAGGTGGCATGACATTAAGCCGTTGGATCTGTATTTTCTTAAATCGACGGCCATGGAAATTAGAAATGGCTAAAATTTGACCCGGAGAATTGGAAGGACGTTCGAAGGCGCGTTCCTACACCGATCTGATTACACTGAGAGGTTTCTTGCAACCACCTCATATCCTTTCGGCTTTCTTGCAAGCACCTGATATTCTTCCGGCAATCTAGAGGCAGGTTAGTATTTTACTTTCAAGGATTTTCAAGGATCTGTCCATATCCATTCCTGGATTTCTTTGGATTTGTTTCTTCGTGCCTATGTTGATAACCTAGCATCAAAAGTCTTCCCCTTTTCTCGGTCTTCCTTCAATCTACTTTTTCATCACTATTTGTCCTTGGACGGTTACGGTTTCAGCGTCGTTGTTCGATATGGGGCTTTCATCATTTTTGTTCCGGCTATCAAGCTCTATTTTAGCTTTTAGATCGATTCAGATGTTTCAATGTTTTTTGTGGCCCATGGAAAGAAACTGAAAAGTTTGCATCCCGACATCATGTAGAGCTTTATTTCCCGACTTTATCACACGACTTTATCAAATGGCTTAAGCGTTTATATCTGTTAGCAAGCAACGAAAAGAAAATTGTGGATCATACTTCAGTTCCGCTGCAGTTTTAACTAAGCTTTTCAATGCCAAGTTTTTAACTGTATAATACTATGCAAATTGATAACAAAGCCTATGAACGATCAAATAACTGTAGAAATGGTATCAGTGAGAAAACACCGTAGCAAACTTGATTGAGCATTTCAAGCCACTGAACATTAGTTTTATATTTACATGCAGACTCTCTGTTCACTCCATACTGTAAGCTATAAAATCCTCTGCCTCTATGATCTGTATATATCAGGAGTCCAGCTACACAGAGTTAAGTCCTAGGCGTTAATCTTTCAATTTTCTATGTCTTTACACTACAAGGGATAGTCGACGTCCAACGACGTCGCGACGTCGAAGAACGACGGGTCGTCGTCGAATATCGACGACATCATCGTTCAACGACGATAACGTCGTTTCGACGTCGTTCAACGACGTCTCTCGGGGGCTGGCGTGTCGGATTGGCTGCGTGGCATGGTACTGCTGCCAAGGCGGCAAAGCGTCGCGTGTCGTGCCCACGTGCATAAAGCGTCGTTTAACGTCGTCGTCGTGGATCGGCGTGGCACATCCATCCGGCCGTGGCTGGCGACATGCCGGTGACGCATACCGTGTTACGCCATCGTCGACATGGCGTCGTTGAGCGGCGACTAAAAAATCGGCGTGACCGGTCGGCCGTGGTTTGGCGACATGCGGGTGCCGCGCAAAAATAAAGTGTCTGCGCCGTCGGCGTGGCGTCGTTAAGCGACGCCTAGAATATCGGCGTGGCGGCGGTTTTGCCAGGCGTGGTCACGCCATCGTCAGCGCGCTATTGTCGCCAGAAGCCCGCGTAAGAAACGTCGTTTAACGGCGTCACTTTTTTTTTTTTTTTTTTTTTGGAAAACGCGGCGAAAAAAAAAAATTTAATACCGTAAACGCTTATCGTTTGGAATGCCAAAATTACTCTATGGACTAAGTTACACCTGGTCAGGTTTGCAAAAAAGCGACACACTTACGCCCTACATTGCGGTATTCGCTGACCACCTCCTAGGCCAATTGACTCACGTGTGTTGCACATGAGATAGTTTGGCGCTTCTTGAGAAGGGGTGGGCTTCGGCCACAAAACTTGGTCCCTAGGGCAATGTCGACATTCCGAGTCCATTGGCGAGATCCGCGGTTCGGAGAGGGAAGTTGCCCGTCCGTCGCCGTGGCCTTCGGAGAGGAATTTTGGGGCAAAGCTGCTTCGGGTGGTTTTAGGGTCCGTGTGCTCAAGCGTCAACACCCCCTCTACCTCAAGACACGGCGCCAAGGTCCTAGTCAAAATCGACAAGGATAGAGCCTCCAAACGTAAACCCTATGAGTTGCCGGGTTCTAGCGGGGGTTTGCGTTTTGGGTCCGAAGTTTGGTCTTTGCACTTGGGACGTGGCCGATCACATGCAGTTGAGAACGCCAAGCAAGGGGAACTGGCGGAATAGAGTTTGGACCTGTACTCCTCCCGTTGTGGCGGTTAGAAGTCAAGGGTCAGCTTTTGCGATAAAAGACATTAAATAAATTCGTAATTAATGCATAGTACGGACTTAAATTCTGATTTTTGTCAGCTAGCTTCCTAAGTCATCACCAACATACAGGCCAACTTTCAAAAATTTTGGATATGGTTTAGATCAAATAGTTTGCAGAGAACAACCAGGGCAGACTTTGTTGTTGGGCAGCGAGAAGCACACTTGCCCAAGTCAAACAAGGCCAGGACCTTGCAAGACCTCCTCATTAGAGGGAGAGTCCGAACCCCGGAGGCGAGCCCCAAAAAGCTTCCCGAGGCAGCCTTTCACGGCAACGCTCCGCCCGGGGGTAATGCGCTAAAGACCACACTTCCGGATCTCGGTTCCGTATCCGACCGTTGAATCCTTTGTTCCGGGAACCTGGTCCGGAAGGTCCAAAAAAAAAAACATCCGTCCGGAGAACATATCAAACCAAAGCGTCTGCGGCGGCGGTGTAGAAACCAAAGTGTTTTGTCGTTCGGACATTGCGGAGGCTCAAAAATGCCGATCCGACTTCGCCACATCGTCCTAATGCCAAAAATTACCCTAGGGACCAAGTTACATGGTCGGTTTGCAAAAGAAAAAACACTTCGCCCTACATTGCGGTATTGACCACCTCCTAGGCCAATTGACTACGAGTGTGTCGCATTATGAGATAGTTTGGCGCTTCTTCCGAAGGGGTGGGCTTCTCGCCACAAAACTTGGTCCCTAGGGCAATGTCGGCGTTCGAGTCCATTGGCGAGAGCGGATCCGCGGTTACGGAGAGGGAAGTTGCGTCGTCGCCCGGGGCCTTCGGAGAGGAATTTTGGGGCAAAATTTGCTTCGGGTGGTTTTAGGGTCCGTGCTCAAGGCGTCAACACCCCCTCTACCTCAAAGAAAGGTCCTAGTCAAATCGACAAGGATAGAGCCTCCGGCGTAAACCCTATGAGTTGCGGGGTTCTAGCGGGGTTTTGCGTTTTGGGTGCCGAAGTTTTGGTCTTTTGCACTTGGGGCGTGGCCGATCACATGCATTGAGAACGCGAAGCAAGCGGAACCGACGGAATGGAGTTTGGACTGTACTCCTCCGTTGTGGCGGTTAGAAGTCAAGGGCCGCTTTTGCGGTAGCAAGACATTAAATGTAAATTAAGTAATTAATGCATAAATGCGGACTTAAATTCTGATTTTTTGTCGGCTAGCTTCCTAAGTCATCGCCAACATCTGAGGCCAACTTTCAAAAATTTTGGATATGGTTTTAGATCAAATAGTTTGCACTAGAACGGTCCCGGGCAGCTGTTGTTGGGCAGCCGGCACACTTGCCCAAGTCAAACAAGGCCAGGACCGTTGCAAGGCCTCCTCATTAGAGGGGAGAGTCCAACCCCGTGGGAGGCGAGCCCCAAAAAAGCTTCCCGAGGCGACCTTTCCTCAGCGGCCGCTCCCGCCGGGGCGACGCTAAAGACCACACTCCGGATCTCGGTTCCGTATCCGGCCCGTTGAATCCTTTGTTCCGAAACCTGGTCCGAAGATCCAAAAAATCAACATCCGTCCCGGAGAACATATCAAACCCCTCACAAGCGTCTGCGCGAGCGGCAGTGTAGAAACCAAAGTGTTTTGTCGTTCGGACATTGCGAGGGCTCAAAATGCGATCCGACTTAATACATCGTCCGGAATCCCAAAATTACCCTATGGACCAAGTTACACGTCGGTTTTGCAAAAAGAAAGAAACACTTCGCCCTACATTGCGGTATTCGGCGACCACCTCCTAGGCCAATTGACTACGAAAGTTGCACATGAGATAGTTTGGCGCTTCTTGAGAAGGGGGTGGGCTTCGGCCACAAAACTTGGTCCCTAGGGCAATGTCGGCGTTCCGAGTCCATTGGCGAGAGGCAGATCCGCGGCCCGGAGAGGGGAAATTGCCCGTCGTCGCCCAGGCCTTCCGGAGAGGAATTTTGGGGCAAAAGCCGCCTCGGGTGGTTTTAGGGTCCGGTGCTCAAGGCGTCAACACCCCCCCCTCTACCTCAAGACATCGGCGCAAGGTCCTAGTCAAATCGACAAGGATAGAGCCTCCCAAACGTAAACCCTATGAGTTGCGGGTTCTAGCGGGGTTTTGCGTTTTGGGTCCGAAGTTTTGGTCTTTTGCACTTGGGGCGTGGCGATCACATGCGATTGAGAACGCTGCAAGGGGAACCGGAATGGAGTTTGGACTGTACTCCTCCCGTTGTGGCGGTTAGAAGTCAAGGCCCGCTTTTGCGATAGCAAGACATTCGTAAATTAAGTAATTAATGCATAGTAATGCGGACTTAAATTCGATTTTTTGTCGGCTAGCTTCCTAAGTCGGCTAGCTTGTTGAGATAAACTACATCTTCGCATGTTGGTAGGGTATTAGTTCTCATAGTAGGGGACAAAATTAAAAAAATAAATATATATATATATATATATATATATATATATATATATATATATATATATATATATATATATATATATATATATATATATATATATATATATATATATATATATATATATATATATATATATATATATATATATAACAAGTAGCGAACACGTAGCTACATATACTATTGGTGGAAACCTAACCTTTTTAAATCTAACAAAATAAAATTTTAAGATAAACTACATCTTTGCATGTTGGTAAGGTATTAGTTATCGTAGCAGGTAAGGTATTACTAGTTATCATCATCGTATTATATACCTCATAGCTCAACGGATGTACCACAAAACATTGAACATTTTCATGGTGGTATATTTCATAACTTTAACGGGTGTAGCAAGTCAAATAAACCCCTATCCAGTTAAATAAACCCATGTATCAAGTGTACATGCATTCTATACTATTTAAAAAAAAAAAAAAAAAAAATTTTTTTTTTTTTTTTTCTTAAAAAAAAAAAAACGTCGTTACAAACGTCGTTCAACGACGTTTTTTGTCGTCGTTTAACGGCGATCCACGGCGTCGTTAAACGGCGACACTGTGATTTAATCGAAAAAAAGGTGGCAATCCGCCGCTTATTTTCGAGCAAGCAAAACTTATGGAGGAGCGTTTTTTTGGGCGATTTTCGCGCGGATCTACTTTGGGGTCTATTCTAAGTGTAAGACAAGCTTCATAAGGTATGTGCATGGATCAACCAACTCGTTTTTTGAATCTAAACTTGTTTTTGGGTAGATTTAGGGCTTTTTGTATTTGTTGTTTGTTCTTCCTTCAACCTTCATTCTTCTTCTTCCGTTCTTGCATCCTTCTTCCATACATATTCTTCCATTCCCTTTGTCATCTTCTTCTTCGATTCTTCCTCCTCTTATACTACTTCTTCCTCCTCTTATTCAAATTCTTACTCTTAATCCTCCTCTTGCGCTTCATCTTCTTTGTATTCTTCCTCCCCATTTTCGGGTTCCTCCTCTTCTTCTTAGCCTTTTCTTCTTGAATTCTTCCATTCTTCTTCTAATTTTTTCCCATCTAAGAAGGCGTCGTTAAAAGATCTAGACCCTTCTTCTTTCCAAAATTTTTCCTTATTAGTTGTTTTATACTATTTCTTTCTAATCATTGAATTTTTTGTTTTGCATGTACACTCCTAGCAAAATGTGTTGTTCTTGCAAAACAAGTTGGCACCTCTTCCAGGTAAGGATTTAATTTTTTCAATACGCTAATAAAATACTAATGCTTTATTTAGGTTAAATTGTTATCCAAGAAGGGGACGTCATTGAAACCACCCCTCCCCCATTGATTTTCCATTTTTTTTTTCCTTTAAGTTGTTTATTTATACTAATATTTTACTAATCATTGAATTTATTGTTTTGCATGTACACTCCTAGCAAATGCGTTGTTTGTGCAAAACAACTTTGCCACCTTGTACCAGGTAAGCATTTAATTTCATTAGGGATTTTTTGAGATCATAAAAGGGCCTTCTAAGAACTGCTGACTAAGCTATATGAACTACCAATCAGAAAACAGAACTGGTAATCCAGTCAGCAAAACAGTTATAACTAACTCACTGGATCACATTTACTAGCATAAGTGTTGATAGAAAAGTCCAAATGAGCTCTTGTTTGGTGCAATAGATAGATCTCATTGAGATCTTCCCAATTTTAGGTGGTTTGCATATCTTTTAGCCCCGTAGGATAGTAAAAAATGATAAAAACCATATTTTTTGGAGTTTTGACAATCATAAGTGGTTAAAATATGTGCAAACCACCTACGGTTGGAAAGATCTCAAGGAGATCTATCTATTGCACTAAACGAGAGCTCATTTGGACTTTTCTATCAATAGTTCTGCTAGAAAATGTGATCCAGTGAGTTAATTATAACAGTTTTGCTGACTGGACCCGTCAGACTCTGATTTCTGATTGGTAGTTCATTTATCTTCATTTGGCTTAGTTAGCATGTTTTGAAGGCCCTTTTTTAATCTCAAAAAAACCCTAATGTTCAATATGCTTAATGTATTGATTAATGTATTTAGCTTAATTTATTGATTAATGTATTTAGCTAAAAAAATTGGGGCTTCATTTATTTTTGTATTTTTTTAATATATTTAAGCGACATCATTTAATGACGTTAAAATCTTATATTTCTTTATTGGTTAAATTCATTTTATAGGCTTTAAATTAAATGTATTAACTTCATTCATAATAAATGTGTTATTATTATGCCGGGTAAACGGCGAATTGGCCCCGGTAACGCCAGCGCGGCGCGCCGGCAAGCGTGGCCACGCGATAATGCGTGGCGTCGTTAAATGGCGTCAAACACGTGGCTCGCCCGCGTCGCCAACTTTTCTTGCCGACGCCCGCGGTGGCCCGCGCGGCGTGGCGAAATGTCACGTGGCGCCGTTGAACGACGTCCGTCGTCGCTTTAAAACGTCGTGGTTGCGGCGCCGTATAGCGACGAAAGGTCGTTTATCGGCGCTCCGACGTCGAAATAGACGTCGTTTATCGACGTTTTGACGTCGATCATCGACGTCTAAACGACGTCTGGACGTCGTAATAGACGTCGTAACAGGGCTTTAATTTTGTAGTGTTACATGAAGCACCTCTGTCTTTTGTAGCCAATTCTTTCAGTTTACTTTTCTCTGGTGCACTGCTGACATTGAGCTCTTGCATAAGAGGAACAATACTTGCATCTGGCATTCTACTCCAACATTGTCCTGGCATTTAATTGCTGCTTTTTTTTTTCTCATCGTCTATAAGTTCATGTCATTTTCTAATCTCCAGTCCTCTTTCTTGCATCTTTTAACCTCAAAATTTCTTCTGATATTCTCCAGAGAATAAACTAGCTGTGGACCATAACAATGCCTCAAGCATGGGGCCATTGCTGCTATTTTGATTGCTTTCTTTTGCTTGAGAATTCTGCTTGATGATGAGATTCATTAACCTTACTTGGGAAGCCTTTTTAGATTAGTTGTGGTTTAGGTCAACATCTACAAGGCTGGCATATACCTATGAAGGCAGCCTAGATCATCATCTACAAGGCTGGCATATACCTATGAAGGCTTTAATGCGAAAGACTTTTAGCTCCTTGATGATTTATGGCAATCTCTTAACTTTGTGATGTCAATCATATGAGAGGCATGGGAAAGCCAAGTTTGGTACCATTTTACATTTCGCCTGCATGCATAGTTATGTCAGTTGCTGCCCTTGCCATTTGCCCTACTCGTGGAGGTCTATATATCTAAGGTAAGATTTTTTCTTTAACATCAGGCCAAGTTTGGTACCATTTTACATTTCGCCTGCATGCATAGTTATGTCAGTTGCTGCCCTTGCCATTTGCCCTACTCGTGGAGGTCTATATATCTAAGGTAAGATTTTTTCTTTAACATCACAGAGGCCATGGCCAGTGGCATGATCTCTGTAGCCTAAACCTCATTATGCCCAAAGCACATATTCTCAAACCTTGGTATCTGGCCCATGGAAAGAAACTGAAAAGTTTGCATCTAATCTTGCGGTTAAGCTTTCTAAATGCAGAAAGCATGTATGAGTCACTAGAAAGCCTTAATCTTTCAATTTTCTATGTCTTTATATGAAGCACCTCTGTTTTTTGTAGCCAATTCTTTCAGTTTACTTTTCTCTTGTGCACTGCTGACATTGAGCTCTTGCATTTTATTTCCAGTGAATATTTGGTAGAGGAACAATACTTGCATCTGGCATTCTACTCCAACATTGTCCTGGCATTTAATTGAAGGAAACATTTAATTGAAGGTTGTTTTGTTACATGATTCCTGGTTATTGCTGATATTCTGCGGAGGCCACTCATGGTTGTTTCAGACAAGCATAAAACTAGCAACGCCTGTGACCGTTCTATTATGTAGTTGGATTTTTTTCCTCAAATTTCTCACTGGTATTACTTTGTCTACAGAGCTTGCTGAAGACTAATCTGTAACAAAGTCTGGAGTCTCATTTATTATTTTCTATCAGTATGATAGCATCCTCACATTGCTTAGTCACAAATTTTTTTCGTAATATTGATTCTCCATATTTGCCTTTTGGTAACGTGAAACCCTAGCAAGTTTTTTCACACAGGTTGTTAAGCTTGAAATAACCATAACATCTTGGAGACATCTTCTAATTGCATTCCTACAAAATATTTTGTCCTCAAAACAACCTATCTAGAAGAATATTACCTTGAAAAAACCAAAACGTTTTATATATGTCAGGTGTGCATGCTTCTTCTGATGCAATGCTTCCATAGTTTTGCCAAAAGCAGGAGGAGATAATGGAGCAACATCAATGCTGCCACTTGGTAAGCAAGGTTCCTTTCTTCTGCTAAGCCCTCCTTCTCCTGTCCAATGATGAGAATTTCTCATAATTGCAGATATGGTTACTTCGGCTGCAATTCTTAGAAAGGCTGCTGGTGTTTTCCATCATATAGCACATAACTTATTTACCAGGATTGATTACAAAGCTACCTAATGATAGATCACCTGAAGTTACACAATCAATGGCAGCAATAATGCACCTCATCTGCCTGGCAGAAGCACAAGTAACTCACTCTAGTTTCTTATGCATTCCAGTCATTGTTTTTTAGTAAGGAAGAAGATAAAGGACTAGGTTGTAAAGAAACACAGACAAAATAGAAATCCTTTTCCATATTGGGTCAGTGCTCAAATAGTTCTTTGCTTTCATTTTCTACGCACTTATACTGCTTATAAAAACATACTGCATGCATCACAAAACATTCTTTTAGTCTCTTCTACTTAACATTTATTGTTGACTGGATGATTTTAAATCCAGGCAGTGGCAGTATGCAATGCTCAAGAGAAGAGCTCAAGCAATAGTCTTCTTTCAAAACTGCATTTTGGCGTTGTGTAGATCCTCGAAGAAGCTAATAGCTACCTTCAGCAATATGCATCTGACTGGAATGATGTTTCTGACAAATTCAAGGCTAGTTAAAACTTCTGTATGGATCATATCGATTTGAATTTAAGCTATCTTAGACGATCTACTTTTTGGCGGAGTGTGCATTGGAGCCTCTATCGACACCTTGTATGATACAATTAGGAACCGTGTTTTAATTTCAATTTTTCTTTGTTATTAAAGGAACAAAGACATTTCCTTCTTTTTTTTCAATAAAAAGGGAACTTTAAAATTGCCTTGTATTTTGGGCTATTTGTCAAATACCCCAGTATTTACAGAAGTTGCCGAACTTTTGGGGCACCTATCAGAACGCCTATGATTTTGGTCAATTTCGAATGGAAAGGCAATGCTACTATTTTCGGCATCAGGGATTTGCCATCAGACAAATTTGACATCACCAGTTGTGTTACTCTTCCAAATTCATTATGCTCGAAAATTGATGTACAAATTCTGATGTATTCAGTAAGCTCAATTGGATTTTATCTTGATATTTTGATCACGTTTATTTACATAGCAGGCTTGTATTCCATTGCTAATATGTCTGAAAATAAAGGTAAATTATGGCTTTGGCTTCCTCCACATAAAACAACTAATATGCCTGAGAAATAAAGGTAAATTATCGCTTTGGCTTCCTCCACATAAAACAACTAATGATACCTAAAATTCAAGAACATTATTTAAAAACCTTCATTGCATTGCATAACCTGGCAACAGCCCCTGGCGTGCCTTTTTGCTAGTTTTTTTTTTTTTTTTTAAATTGCTCCTCCTTATTAGGAGAAAAGGTAGTGTTTTGAGAAGCTTATTTGAATATATCTTCATGCTTAATAATGTCTAGATTCAGTTGGATATGTCAAGTGAGCTTTTGTATACTTTGTATTATTGTTTGATTGTTGATGAATAAAGCCCGACCATTTAGATTTTTACAAAAAGGAAATGCTTTACATAGCATGTAATGAAAATTAGTTTCTATATTTGACATCAACTATAGAAATTTCTTTAACATGTCGTTTGTGTATTTGTTTCCTCCATTGATATTATATTATTGGGGCTTTTTCCACTCAGTGCACATACAAAAAACATGAGATATTATTGCTATTAAATACTTCATTCTCATTTATTCTATTGTTTATCTTAACATGCATTGTGGTTTCTTGAAGCTGAGTAAATTACAAATCACATCTTTAGTATGACTCTTTATAATCTATTTTCTTAACACAATAGGTATATATAAGCAAGGACTTGCTTTCCTATTCACTTGTCTAGTGAGCTCTGTTTTGTAGACGTAATGGGGCTTGCTTATTATTGCCTTGTAGTTTTTCTGCTATTGTTCACATGGTCATCCTCAAACCGCCTTTCTGATGCTCTCAAAGAAGCCCATTCTGATGCTTTAGTAGTTGAGTTGTCTCATGATGGATCAACATTGCATATGAAGAGAGGATCCCACAAGGTACATGATGCACTTCATGTACCGAAGACACCATCAACACCAAAGATTTCCAAAACAATTAGACAACCACATTCACATCATCAAGGTTCTTCCACATCATCTAGAACTTCAAGTTCTTCCAAAAAACGCATTACTATTCATGGACATATTCTAACTCCCCCTAGACATGATTATTATGTGTCTACTCCATCTTTATCCCCATACAATGTACCATCTCCATATGAAATAAGCCCATCACCAACACACACATTATCACCACAATATACTCCAAGTAGCCCTTTGGTCTCACCTTCATCCTTGGAGACTCCTTCATTATCTCCAGAAGGTGTAGCTGCTCCAACCCCATTAATTGACCAACCAAATAGAGGAGTAACAAGCAACTCACCACCAAGAGGTAGTGGCAGTGCAAATGGAGGTGTAAGCAGTGGAGGAAGAGGGGGAGGGAATACTAGAGGTAATGGAGGTGCAAATAATGGAGGAAGGAATGTAGGAAATGAAGAGCCACGAGGTCATATTCCTAGAGGCCATCCAGGACCAAAAAGGCCACGCCAAGGAGGCCCAGGAGGACCAGGAGCCCCAGGAGGTCTAGGAGGCCCAGGAAGCATAGGAGGCACAGGAGGTCCAGGTGGTAGAGGCGGAACTGGTGGCGTAGGTCATAGAGGTGGAAATGGAGGGCCAGGAGGAAGAGGAGGTAATGGAGGTGCTGGAGGACCAGGTGGCCCTGGTGGAAATGGAGGTCCTGGAGGTCCAGGTGGTGATGGAGGTCCAGGCGGTCCAGGGGGGGATGGAGGTAAATGAAGATTTCTAATATACCTTGAATAAATTAAGCGTGTTAGTAATTTGACTGTTGAATCTAAGTAGTATAATAATTACTTGCATTGTAAAATGCAAGAGTTAATAACTGATATGTAGACCTCATCCTTTTGCTCACTATTTGTTGTATCTGATTTTACTCACTTCATAAATATGACAAAGAAGGAAAAGTTAATTCCTAAAAAAGTTAAAGCTTATAGTCCTAGTTTGACTACCGAGAAAGTGAAAAAAATGTCTCTCATAGAATTACTAAAAGTGCTTGTGAAATGGAACCCTTATCATATTTCAAATATGCTAATGTGATGGAGAGTCTAAATAATTACAAGATGATTCCAATGGTTTTGTTATAGTTGTGTGAGTTAAATCATTTTGTGCTAAAGATTGGATTATGGAAATGCATTTCACAATAATAATCATATAATAATTGCAATGATATATTTAGAACGAAGCCATAGTTTAACTGCAAATAAACATTTGTAAAAGGTAAATAGACGTTTTGTAATTTTACATTATGGGCCTAAAAATAATCAAGAAAATAGACAAGGCACCAAGGCCATGTGTGCTTGTGCTATGCTATTGGTAGGGGTTGTTGTAGAGTAAATTTAAAGCGGTCTTATGTCTTACATGTCAAAAGTACTTTGACTCAACTAGGCTAGTTGTGTGAATCTTAACAATTAAAATTGTGAGAACACAATGTCCACAAAAGAAATTAACCATATGTTTTAGACTTTTAGTGTTTGGGAGTGAGAGTTAATAAGATGCAATAATATTCTTCTCAACAAGTTGTGATTAGATTCAATAGACTTCTTTGGGTGCCTACAATATAATGCATATGGACCTATAAAAACATGGGAGCTATGCCCATCGGCCACGTGGAAAAGAGCAACTAAAAGGATTGTGAATCACTTTCATATTTTTGACGCTATAGTGGTTATTGGATCGAATTTTATGGATGCAACCAAAACAAGATTTTAGATATTTTAGTCGTGCAAATTTTGGATGACATATACTTCCTTATGAAACTAAAGAATAGTAAAAGAATAGTTTAACATGCCTTTTACATGATTAGATTCACGTGGGTTGTGCTTAACCATTAATAAACTGTATTATGCATTTATAACCCTTGGATTGGGGCATATTCCACAACATATGCCCCATACTTGCAGCCCATCCTGTGCCTAAGCACTTGACGGGGTCAACTACTTAGATGGCTCTATTTTTTAGAGCACTGAAATGGCGGGTTTTGGCGTCGTATATCGTATCCCCTATGTGATAGGTGTAAACCCTGACTTTCCTTCTTGATGATAAGGAAAACGAAGGCTACCTCACTTCCGAAGACTCTGATAAAGCAACCTCATTACAGATGTCTTTGCCTGGGTCTGAACTTTTTGTTTAAACAATCTCATGAAGTACAAGTACATGTTAACTTAGAAGAATAGAAAGCAACCTCATTACAGATGTCTTTGCCTGGGTCTGAACTTTTTGTTTAAACAATCTCATGAAGTACAAATACATGTTAACTTAGAAGATGGTATGGCATTATCATTGCACATCTTTAGTGAAACTGCATAGACCTTACAAGTGTGTTGCTTATTCAGACATAACAACCAGATTTGGAGTGAAAGCTAAATCTCTTACACAACAGTACAAAAGAGAAACCATTGCAATTATCCAATAAGGGCTCTATTTGTAATAAAAGTGCTCCAGTTCTTGTAAAGATTTTTCTGATAATTAAAGGTAATAACACAAGACATTGCTTCATAGTTAAGTGGAAAATATGACGCTTATCTGCATGGAATAGAATTTGAAGTTTATATTTGCATTGTAGCATTCTAACATAGAAAATGGAATGGCCCGTAATTATAGCTTAAGCCATATGAAAACAATATGGGAATATCTTCTATTCTTGTACTCTTTCCAATTATGGGAGATCTTGTTTTTTTAGTTGGAAAAACAAAAAAACATCAAAAAACACCATGAACGAAAAAATAAACCATTAAAAAAGTCCCATAACACATCAAAACAAAGATTCTAATTTTTTTTTCTGCATAACATAACAAGGAAACATAACATAACATAACCACTGTTCATCTTTCTTATCTGCATGACCAATTGTCCTCACTTATGTCCATGGCTTTAGTGCACCCTAAACTTCCAATATATCAACTGCATAAGGATAATCCTCAATTACTCGTTTGAGCCCATGTTTTGTTGTGCCATCATATTTTGCAATATCTCTAAAATACATTTGAAATATAAATGTCAGCATCCTTTGTGATCTTATTTAAAGTTTAAAACGAACTAGATTAATAATATTGGATATACCGCTTGAGAAGGTCAGCAGGTAAACCTTGCTCATCAAACTGCCATAGCTTGTCATAAATAACTGCACTAACTTCAAGGGCATATCTTCTTGGTGCAACACTTTTCTCAACAATACCATCTACATGGATGAGAATAGCTCTAGCTTTGGCATTGATGGCCATAGTATTTTTCAAATGAGGCAGCAATAGAAGATTGATAGGGTGAATGGCACTTAGTTGCCTCTGAGTGTGAAATTTTGTTTGGGGTGGAAATGAGGATGGGGCAAATGTCAAAGTAGTTTGGAAGGAATATCTGAGATCCAACTTACATGGGGGACTAGGAATGCTTGACTTTAAATTGCACAGTAAAATCTTAGTTTGCAAGTTCATGTGGAAAATTCTCAAAGTTTTCGAGCCTTGAGCTTTTAAAATCATTAATCCATTGTACGTCATGCAGAAAACCTTTTCATAAAACAGATCTGCCCTGGGCCCTCTTTTGCTAAATTGAGACACTACATAGGAGGCTCGCCATTTCTTACGGGACTGTTAAAAGCTTGGAAGACAGTTAAAGTTCTATGGAGTTTGGACATAAAAAATTGTACCTCCGTGTCTATGCCTTTGTGGTGGTTGCAGGTGGAAACCAATAGAGTCCATGTGCCACCTTTTTCGGTGGTGAATACAAGAACTCAAAACAGATGGAATGTGGCAGATATCTCTTGGTATTGGTATCGATGCAGTGTACACACTCTTGGGATTCATTTCAAAGCGAGTTTAACTTGAGTGCGCAGGAGAAACGAGTTTGGGAAATGGTACTAGACAGTATACCACATTTTGCCTATCCATAGGTAGGTGCTTTCTGCTTATCCTATGAAAATATTGATAAAAAAAAGGCATACAAGATACTACATGTGAACAAAATGATAAGCCTTCCTTCCAAATGGAAGCTAGTATTATGTCAACGTACTAGTGAGCAAGTTCAACTGAGATGTCCTACCAAGTTGCCCAATGTGCGGGCAGGAAGAAGAAACAATTGAACACTGTCTCATACATTGTGGGGAACTCCATCCAGTGTGGGAGAAATTAAAGGGAGCATTTGAGACAGGGAATAAATTACTAATCGCATATTTCTTATTAGCCAAAATGACTTTAGCTAAACTTGCTCGATATTAATCCCAAAACTTTCTGTGGTTTAGCTAAACTCTATACATTTTTACTCTCATACTTTCTAGCGTTTAGCTAAACTAACCCAAACATCATCCCAAAAATTTCTATGATGTGCCCAACAGAAAATATTAAGCCAAATTACTATACTTTTTTTCATTTGTTTCCACTTATTTTAGTCACTTTCTTTGTGAAAACATTCTAAAATAATGCTAACTAGTAAAGTCTAGGACTCAAATTAATTCATAATGCTAGAAACTAAACTACTAAGCATATATTTCATATAAACTAGAATGATATTAGCTAAACTAGCCCGAAATTCATTCTAAAAGTTTCTATGGTTTGGCTAAACAATACAAAATTTCACTCTCTTACTTTCTAGCATTTGGCTAAAGAGCTCCAAGGTTGGTGCAGTCCCGAAAAAAGTTAAGCTAAAATTATGTTTTTTTCCTCAATTTTTTCCATTTACTTTAGCCAATTTTTTTTTGAAAATGTGCTAAAAAATCGCCAAATAGCTAAGTTTAGCCCTTAAATTATTCCATGATTTGAGACTCCGCATTGAGACAGGGAGATGGATTCGGGAGCCGCGTGAGGACAGAGTCTGCCAGTGCTGTCAACAAGGCGCCATTGAGGATGAAAGTCATGCCCTCCAGGCCTGCCCGGCGTACGAGCATATCCGGGCTCGGTATGCTCGGTTAGTTGTGCCCCATCAGGCCTTGCATGAGCTACTAAGCACGGCCTCTGTAGGCTTGTTGGGATCGTACCTCCGTGAGGTAATGGATACGCGGACTCAGTTATGCCCCCCTGTCCGACATTAACCTCAGCTGTACTTGTGATTATGTATATAACTGTGCAGTATATCAGCATCCTTATTGCTACTAAGGTTTTTCCCCCGAAAACCCTTCGGGGCGGGGGTTTTTTAATCCTGGTAGTAATACGCCTGCTGCTCTCTCTTTGTACTTGGGTCCCATAGGCCAGTTGGTCTCCGTAGACGATAAAATCATATTCTATTCTATTCTATTCTTTCAGAAAAGGAGCTTTTGTTAGGCTTGTATCCATCATCTTGGCAAGTTGGAAAGGGAGTTGCTTCGAATTTATGCAAAGGATGGCTTCTATGGCTAATATGGAAGAGACATGAGAAAAGTAGTGTTCTCCCAGGAGTATTTCCACCTCAATAGCCTATGGCCATCTTTGAAACAAAAGGTTCGCCAACATCTTGTAGCATGTGAGAAGGAGTTGGCCTTCCAAGCCCACGATTTTCAGTTATCACTCCTGTAAATGTTCATCTTCATAGCTGAGTGATTGTCCCTACATAAACGAATACATTGTGTAGGTGTATAATAGCACTTTGCGTATGCATGTAATTTATAAGTTCCATTCAATATATATAAGATCCTTAAAAAAAATGAATATGTGATAGAATAGAATAGAATAGGATTTTAGAACAAAATATCAAAGAAAAGAAAAAAAAATTCAAAATACAAAGAAAGTAGTTTTTAAAGAATAACATAGCGCAAGCACCATGTGTGCCGACACAAAAATTGTTCCCCACCTAAGGATTTTGCAGTAAACAAAGCCACAAAAATTGTTCCCCACCTTTATTAGACCCAAAAACAAAGCTATGCAGAACTATGATAGTTCTCCGTAAAGAAAGAGATGGGATCTAAGATTCTCACATCACGAAGACATTTAGCTGCTAGCAAGCATGGTCTTCACATAAGAAGGCATCTTACAAAATAATTGAAAAGACTTATCAAGGAACAGATGCTGAGCATAACCAGCAAAAGTGGCAATCCACAATACTAGTTAATCTTAACAGGATGAGCAATCTTATCAGGATGAGCAAAACAATTATATATCGTCCTCACTATGTCCTTTATACTAGAAGCATGAGATAATGAATAGTAAAAACTGACAAAGGTCCAGATCTGAGAGTCGGATCTACCTTAACCAATAAACTCTCTTACTTCTTCAACAATTGTGTTACACAAGAGCCCAAAGTCACATTCTGGTAGAGATTGCAATATATAACATTCAAATATACAGACATACCATATAGCATAGATGTGATAGATTGCATGTATTACAACAGTCACACTTATATAGAAATACTAGTGGGAACCCCTCTACCAGTGAGGCCATTCTTGGAAGAAGGAAAGAGAAGAGTGTAGGGAACCTGTGCAGGTCCTAGTCTGTTTAAATTTTTGCTATCATTGTTTCTCTCCACCATGATGTTTTCCACGTCTTTGATTCTCTTCTCAAATTTATTAAAAGCTTCAAGAACCTTTGTATTACTGGTCCAGTTTTCCCACAAAGGTTGTCCAAGGTACACCTCCTCCAGTGCATGAGTGGACAAAATTTCTATGACAGCCATCCCAATTGCTGACTCAGTCTTGGTGGTCACACATGACAAGAAATATCTCTCAGGATCCCTAAGGAGTTCTTCGTGTTCCTTTGATCCTATTTCTGGAATGAGTTTATGGGTCCTCGTTGGGTGATTTGGTGGGTATCCTTCATATGGGTATTGGCCAAAGTTCACTGCTGCATGATGTGCTGAAGCCAACCAAATGAGCGTTGTTACAGTTTCACACAAGATCTCCATAGTGTCCAGTACTGGCCACCACGGTTCATCTTTCTTATCTTCATGTCCAATGGTCCTCACTTCTGTCCACCATTTTTGCAGCTCCTCATCCGCTGAGACCCCCTTGTCATCTTTATAGAATATGGCAACATACTCCTCCACCCATTGCTTTAGTGCACTCCAAATTTCCAACCCATCCACTGCATAAGGATAATCCTCAATTGCTAGTTTGAGCCCATGTTTTGCTGTGCCATCGTATTCTGCAATACCTCTGAAATACATTTGAAAAATAAATGTCAGCACCCTTTGTGATTTTATTTAAGGTTTAAAGCAAACTATAGTAATGTTGGTTATACCGCTTGAGAAGGTCAGCTGGTAAACCTTGCTCATCAAACCGCCATAGCTTGTCATAAATAACTGCACTAACTTCAAGGGCATATCTACCTGGTGCAAGACTTTTCTCAACAATACCATCTGCATTGATGAGAATAGCTCTAGCTTTGGCATTGATGGCCATAGTATATTTCAAATGAGGCAGCAATAGAAGATTGATAGGGTGAATGACACTTAGTTGCCTATGAGTTGCAATTATGACGGGCTCCATGCATGCATGAGTTCTAAGCCTGCAAGAAACATCGTAGAGGTTAAAAACCTCTCTAAATCAGAGATAAAATAAACTTGATTCACTTACGTACCAATGTGATATTAGTTGATGTATTCCTGCATCATTAGTTGCAACATAGGCCTTGGCAAGCTCCCACAACCAATCTCTTTGTCCAGATTTGGGAGGCACAAAGACTCTATGCATGGCTTGTTCAGGTGTTTCAGGTGGAGGTAAAACCAATTCAATAGCAACTGGTTTCAATATGCCCTGTATGTTCAAAAAGAAGAGTGCTCTTGATGCATAGGCTGTGGTATCTTCCAACTGGTTAAACTTACTTAAATAAGGAAGGAGTATGTCATGATAATCAAGTACAAACAGCCTTTTGGCCTGTACAGCCTGCGAATGTAGCATATTTAGCCCATGTAAGTGTTGGCAATTAAAGATTAGATTACGAGAAAACAACAAAATACCTTCTGGGCTGTATATCCTTCTAATTGATCTTCAATGTGTTCAGCAGTAATAGAGGACGTTTGTGGTCCATAAACATTTGGATCAAGGCTACTTCGAGGAGGAAACTCCTGTAATATATAATAGAGGTTTATTACATATTCTGGATGAGAATTAAGAGTTGTTTCCTTACCTTAAGGAGTTCAATAACTATGGGGTTCAAACCTGCAAGCCTTTGGCGGCCAAACTCTATGTCGGACATCCAAGCCATGTCGTCCGCTACATTTCCATCATTCAAACACTCAAGAGTGACAAACAAATGTACATGCATATAGAAACTACGACACATATACATGGTTAGGTTCAAGACGATTGATACAAATATGGATGTGTCTAAGTATATGTACAGAACAGTAGAGAAGAAGGAAACTACTAACCTTGGATTACTTGAGGTTTAGGGAACTGGAGCAAGCTAGGGTTGTCATTCTGTTTAGAAGTAAGCTCTCTTATGAGAAGGAGAGAATTCTTCTTGGTAACATTACTAGAAGACTGTGGTAATGCCACGCCAAGATTAACCCCATCCTCATAGAAGGCCTTCACTTCGGCAAACGAATTGAACTGCGCATTATCTGAGAACAGCACCTCCACTGCAGGAACTACGTAATGGGCTATGGCCTTCAGAGCTCTGCCCAGAAAACTAGAATTCTTCACCGAGCTGAATACTTCATCTCTTGGCACATATGGGTCCACAATCAAGGCCAATGGCAAACCGATGGGTTTCTCTGCTGTGGGATCTGCTCAGACAAGTAACTCGAGAAGAATTGGGTTTTGGTTTGGAATTTGAAAATAAAAAATTTGGGTATGATGGTTACCTCGTTCAGTCGGGCCACGACCAGTCCGGCACCGGCGTGGGTATGGCAGAGCCGCTCCTCCCAAAGTGGGCCTCTTATGCGCTTCGCCATCATCTGGTTTGCCAAGGTCGTTGTAGGTGTCATAATCGTAAATCCGGTCCCATTTTTGGCGCTCCCCAGTGCCATTTCCTCGCAGAGTTGTGAGCTCGTTTTCCCTTAGCTTCACTAAACCTGCAGGGGTCTCCCAAGGCAAATAAACCTGCACATAACGTAACGAAATTACTCTTGAACTTTCTGAACTGGATTATTCATCGCTTGAAAATAAATAACAGACGGTTGAAATTCCTACTTTCGTTTGTCAGAATTTATTTGGGTAATTTTTTTGGCTTGAAATTTGCTGTGGCACCTTGGTTGGCAAAAAAAAATATACATATTTTGGGTTCTTTTTTCGCTTGAAATTTTCAGTGGCACTATTACTGATCTTAGATGCTCTGACACACCGCTACATCAGTTACTCGCATCACCTATGGTAGCGCGACTGGGAGCTTACATCCTGCAGATTTCGGCCGTCAGACTTGCTCTTCGGGGGCATGGTATTTGAGAGCCTACTGTTAGGGTTTTTCCTCCCAAGTGGGGGTTTTTTCATCCCGGTAGTAGGGATCTACTGTACAGTTACATTGTTTGTTTTTGGTGTTGGGGTTTTTGGCTTTTTGCCTGTTCTCTGCATGTACCGTCTCATAGGCCTCTGGCCTCCGTGAACGTTAAAATAAACTTCCTTCCTTCCTTCCTTCCTTCCAATCATAAACCCATATACTAGGGGTTTTTTTGCCTACCCTATACACGCAGTGTTATATCCTGTATAAAGAAGGTGGATCCCCTGGTATGTGGGCACATGCGTTATATCCTGTATAAAGAAGGGGGATCCCCAGGTATGTGGGCACATGCGTATTCTGAAATGTCCATGGCCATTGGCTTTCTTATTCTTGTGCTTTGTAGTTCGTTGACTAATCCAATACTATTTTTTTATCCATAATGCCAGGCTTATTCCATGTCACCCTATCTATCATATATAATCATAAATATAAAATAAGGAACATTTCAAACTCATTATCTTATTAGATAAGCATTACCTTATTCGAGAAGAAGACTCGATCTGCATTATTGTATTTCTTGTAGTTATATACCCATGAATGGCAAGGAAAGAAAACATTGCTCTTATCAAGCATCTCAAGGGTAAAGGACTCAAGGTAGAACTGGTTATGATGGGTATTTCGGATTAGCACCGCGCCAGGGGTTCCAAAATCCTTGCCAACTGAAAAGTCAATCTTGTAATGAATAGCCTCAGGTACAAGATGATCCTTAGATGCAACCCAACCCTTAATAGGGATGCGGTGTGTCCTTTTACCATATCCTGTAGCTGCTCAAAATCAACACATGCTTTAGAAAAATCAGTTAGGGGCCTTTAAGCACATTGCTAGTATACTCTCACAACTCTATCTACTTTGTATCCACTAGGCTTTTATGATAGTTGGATCAGAAAAAAAAAACACCACAACAATAACTCTGTCGTAGATTATAATGAGAATGGAGCTAACCTGGATCAAGATTTTCACTTATGAGTTGCATAGTGACCTTTTGGCCAAGAAAGTCAAGACTATCATCCTCAATGTCTGCTTTAGCATCAATTACATCAAGAAAATTCTTCTTGTAGACAACAATTGTGGCTTTGAGGGTCATCTCAATCATGGAACTCATAGCAATGCGTCCCAAAATTTGAGTTGGTTGCTGAGATGAATGATAAAGCCTTTTAAACACGGAGAGAGGAAGTCTTTGCCTATGGAGGAGGTGCATAGAGAAGTTAAGTCACACTTCCATTATATACACACATGTGTGCCCTGTAGCTTAGCATGACATATAAAGAGTTTATGTGCTATCATAGACTTTTTTATATAATTTACTCGCCATAAACTAAAACCAATTGCATGAAGATACACAATAATTCCCAAGCATGGTAAGAAGAGAGGAAATCTTCGCTTAGGGAGGAGGTGCATGGAGTCACACTTCCGTTACACGCAAACATGCGTGCATAGGGAGGAGGTGCATAGAGAAGTCAAGTCACACTTTCATTATATGCACACATGTGTGGACTCTAGACTTATAAAACTATTGCCGAAGGTGACAATGAAATTAACCTAAGCTATGTTCCTTACTCAATCTAACGAAGAAGTTCACGTGTTATCATAGACTTTTTTTATATATTTTTTTAATTTACTCGCCATAAAATTAAACTCATTGAATGAAGATAAGATAAGATAAGATAAGATAAATTTTTGGGTTGTCCGAAAAGCAAACCCTTGGAGAGGTGGGTTGATTAAATATTATTGAGATATTCTAATTGAATGGATGAGATGAGGAATTTCTCTGCATCCAACGGTTGAGATCGACGTTTTTTCTGCGCTACGTGAGTTCATAGATGATTTGGTTGCCGTTGGTCGTGATACGGCATTAGGGCACCATCCGACCGTCCAGTGCGAAAGTCTTAGGGCTCCTTGGTGGACCCCAGATTGAAGAGCGGCAGCTTCTTCGCCCAACCTCATGTGCCATGGCATGACCTTACACGTCGGCGCATGCCTTATTTCCATCTATTATGAAGTGTCATCGTCTTGATGAATGTGGTCAACATCTCTGTTTTCCTCACCCAAGAATTTTTACCCTATTTTATAACTCCATGCTGCATTTTCTTTTATTCTCTGAGTAATCTAAGAGTTTTTGCTTTGAAACTCTCTATACATCTGCGTTAAGATTATCAAATATCTTGTTAAAGAAATTCTCGAGTCTGGTACAATTGCTATTGGTTTTCGTTATTCCGAGTCTTTCTATCACTGGCATCTTGAGACGAATCATCTCCAAAAACCATTTGCAGGTTCCCTTTTTTGAAAAATTGATTTAGTTATCGCAAGATGAGTCTTCAAAGCTTAAGTATCATGTAGGCTATGGTTCACATTAGTCTTCAATGCCCGAAGTTCACTAGAAACTTTTGGATATAAGTAATTCTAACTTTGCATGTTTGGAACACTATTTTATAAGTAAGATTGTAAATTAAACAAAGTTTGCAGCAAGTTTTGGAGATGATTCTGAGATAAAGTATCATGTCCAAGTAGAATGATGCTCAAGCTATGTTTTGCAAAATTTATTGGCCTGCTATGCGGCAATTAAATTTCAAGAAACCATATTCTTTAGTACTTTTACATGATGACTCTTAGAATATCATGTTAATGCTCTGATACCATCATCTATCTCATATCCTTCAAAATGTGGGGGTATTTATATGATAGTCTAGAATGTGTCATGAACCTACACAAGAAATACGGAAGAAATATGCCAAGATCGGCAAGAATCTGATATATGAACAGGAATCAACAGTACAATGGCTCGAAGGCAAGCAGGAACACGAGACAGATGCCTAGAGGCTTAAGACTGGCGTTGAACTAGAATGGTTCGACGAGAAGGAGATGCCTCCTTATATACCTAGGCTGATGATCAGGATCGCAATGGATAAGTGTCGTGCATGCATGTAGGTTCTAGAATATTGTAGAACCTCCTATAAATATTCTTGCATATGGAAAAGACGTGAGGGAATGTCTTCAATAAATATTGGTAGCGCACTTGGCAAAGGTGTATGGCTTGCAACTAGAATGTTGCAAGTTCAAATTCTGTCTTGTACAACTTCCATGTGACGACCATCTTTTGTACATACAAGTATAATGTATGATACGAATATCCGTATGGTCGTCACACCATCCCCCTCCTACGACGGCGACGAGTCCCGGAGCTGGAGCTAGAGTAATCAAACTTGGCGTATCTGGATAACGTTAGTAAAACTCCGCAATTTTATCAGGAGCATCAGTCCGAAGACAAAGCAATACAATCACCGACGGACAAACTTAGAGTCCAGAATCTCTCGAATCTTGAACTCCTCATGATCATCAATTTCCACTGGTGGTGGCGGCAGAGAAACGGGAAAGTATTAACTGTGTAAAGCTCCGACAGAGACATGAAAGACTAGATGGAGGCGAACAACTGGAGAGAGCTCGAGCTCAAATGCCACATCGCTGATCTGAGCTGTGATGCGGTAAGGACCAAGGCGACGATAGTCAAGCTTCTTGCAGGGTCGTGAGGTAGGGAGGTCCCTACGAAGAAGACAGATAAGGTCACCAACGTGAAATTTAAAAGCTTCATGCCGATGCGAATCGACATAATGCCGATGGCGTTCCTCCTGTGCTCGGTGAAGATGATGTTGCAGATCTGATTGAAGAGCTGGGAGTTTCTCAAGTCGAGACTTGGCACTAGGATTGACAGAGTCACCGCCAGCGTCTCTAAGGGACCAATGAGGATGCTGACCAGGGTTTAGAAAGAACGGAGTCTGGCCAGTGGAAGCATATACTGAGTTATTATAGGCAGACTCAGCTAATGGAAGGTAATCGAGCCAATCATCCTGCTGACTAAGAAAACACCTTAAATATTGCTTCAAAGTTTGATTAATGCGCTTTGCTTGCCCATTACTTTCTAGATGATGATTGGATGTCAATGAGCGGTGGATGTGCAATAACTCCAAAACTCGCTTCCAAAAACCTGCAATGAACTGAGGTCCACGATCACTGACGATAGTATCTGGTAATCCATGAAGTCTGACTACTTCATGAAGAAGAAGATCAATTGCTCCCTCACTATGATGGTGATGTTGAAGGGAATAAAATGAGCCATCTTAGAGAAATGATCAACAACCATGACAGCATCATAACCCCGAGAGAGTGGCAACTCTAGAATAAAGTCTACATAAATACTCCTCCAAGGACCATCTGGAACTGACAGTAGGTAAAGAAGACCATGAGGAAGATGTCTCTGAACCTTCGCCCGATAGCAGGTGTCACGGGATCGAATAAAAGCTTCGACAGGGCGACGAAACCCAGGCCACTAATACTTACGACTATTAAGTTCAAGAGTCTTGGCTACTCCAAAGTGTCCGGCCATAGGTGAATCATGACAAGCCTGGAAAATTCGAAGCCTAGAAGTACCATCTGGCACATATAGAAGCCCATCATGGAATAGGAGTCCATCACGAACCTCAAAATGATCATAGTCCGATCGCATTTGCTGAGAAGATGATGCAGAGCCAATGGAGTAGAGGATAGAGATGCCCGAACAGACTCCAACAAGGCCGTATCATGAGACCTCTCAAACAAAGTGAGGGCCATAAGCTGGAACGATCAGGCTCTAGAATAACTTATGATTGCTGATCAAATGCAGGATCACCTGGCTTGGGCTCAAGGTAGGAGCATCGAGACAAGGCATCAGGCTTCTCTTGGAGGGGTCTAGGAGGGTACTTGTTCACAAAATCAATGCGGGATAGTACTTGAGTATGCCACCAGGCCTGGCGGCGGTTCAACACTCGAGCAAACTGAAAATACTCTAGATTTTGATGATATGTATAGACTGTGACCTTATAAGGAGATTCCTCTAGGAAACGTCTCCACTCCTCGAAAGAATCAAGTATTGCCGATAACTCCTTGTCACAAATAAGCTAGTTGATTTCAGCAACATGAAATTTCCGCGAGTGATAAGCAATCGGATGCAATTCATAGTCATCCCCCTCCTATGATAGGATACCACCAAGCACAAAATCAGAAGCATCTGCTTCGACAACATATTGGTGCAAAGGATCTGCATGAGCAAGAACTGGTGTCGTGGTAAAAGCATGCTTCAGAGTAATGAAAGCAGATTCCTCTTCCATACTCCATTCAAATGGCACGTCTTTAACCGTGAGGCGTATCAAAGGAAGGACAATCTCTTCACGAAACCTTTTCCAAATCTCTGTTCTCGAAAGATTTGGGATTGAACCCATTCTTCACTGGACGGACTTCTTCGACCTCCGACCTGCTTGGTTTTTCGCTGATTTACAGATTTTAGTGTGGAGATTTGCAGGTGAAAACTAAGAATGGCAAGCAAAACTGTGAGAAATGGTTCGGGCCTTCCCACAAACCCAATCGAAAGGGAGAAAAGGCTTAAACTCATTGAGGATGAGGAATGGACGCAGATTTTTTGGCTGGATAGCAAAAATGATAAGGGATGGAGCAAGATGAAAACCATGTACATGACCTTTGCAATTATACAAGATCAACAAAAAGCAGCCGCGGTCTGCATGGATGTTTTGGGGGACGGAGTTATCTGCGAAACCCTGGACAAAATGAAAGCATTGGAGAAAGACTATGAAGCCGGAAGAGCTAACGGCCAGAGGCCGGGGATGGAACTTCTTTGAACTTCTTCAAGAGATGGGCCGTAAATCTCTCAGAAGAGAATAATGGTGAAGCAAGGCCACTCAATCGAATCGGTGTTCCTTTAAGAACAATGTTTTCCAGAAATCCATGAATGAGCTCCTCAATCTTGCTAAAAGCACTCTCCTTGACCTAGAAAACATGAATTGGAACTCCAAAGCTTCAATCAAACTGATTAGAAGGTGGGAGGATGCAGAGGACCACGTCATCGAAAGTCACCGTAAGCAGGCTCTCAGTAAACTTCCCTCAGGAGCGGACCTGATCTTAGGAGACGTTTCCCAAGAATACGACATTCTCCAAACTAGGCTCAAGAAAGACACTAAAGCATGTAAGATCAGGGATTCGAATGGTTATTTTAACCCTCTCGAGACGAGCCAATGTGACTGCAAGAACTGTGAAAGCTTAAACAATTCTGGCATGAGCAAACCAAGTACAATTGTTGGGGACCAGAATGTCAGTAACCGGATTCCTGTTCTGGGCAAAAGCGACAAGGCTAAAGGTCAAATTCTTCCTTTGGTAGACACATCATCTACTTTCAGAAAGTGGTTAATATGGGTGATGCTCGGCTCCCGCACCTGGCTTACGCTGTGGCAATGGGCCCGCAGCGGCTCAGGGCCTGTTGGAGGGGTAAGAGAGATCAGTGGTTCGCCAGATGGAACGTGCAGGAGCACAGATGCGTGCAGATGGACACAAAGGACGATCGTGACAGCTTGCGGGAATACCTAGACGCTTGCTTCCTTGGCAAGCTCTGGGACCCCGGCGCTCTAGAGCAGGTCAAAACGGCCCATTACAAGGAGCACATCAACCCCGCGTTGGCCCGGGGCCCGCAGCTCTACTTGCGTTCCCAGCTGCCTCTGAAAAAGCGCAGGCTCATTGCCTCAATTCGCACAGGTGCCCACCATCTCCGCATCGAGACGGGCAGGTGGATTGGGGAGCCCCGCCAGGACAGGCTCTGTCAGTGCTGTCAAACGGGTGCCATTGTGGATGAGTCTCACACTTTCCAGAGTTGCCCAGGATTTAGTAAGATCCGGGTCAGATACGTTCCCTTAGTACGGCCGGACTTGCCCCTACATTTGCTGATGAACACACCGTCAGTACGTGCCCTAGGGTCGTACATTCAGGAGGTACTGGATCTGCGAGCCCACCTTTGCCCTCGCCTGGCTGCTCGCTGATCAGGCACTATGGGTACGGTACATGAGTGTATATATTTGTGTGCTTTTATATTTCGTATATTGGAACAGTTTGTCAGCAGGCTGATTACTGCCACGGTTTTTCCCTCGAAAACCCTTCGGGGCGGGGGTTTTTTAATCCAGGTAGTAATCCGCTTGCTGCGCTTTTGTATTGGGTCCCATAGACCGATTGGTCTCCGTGGACGATAAAAATACCTTTCTTCCTTCCTTCCTACAGGGCAACTGAAAAATGTGAGAATCTATTATATGTGTGTAGATAAGAATGTGAGTTTTAGATAGGACAACTCTAGCATGATATAACCTAAGGTACCATACCAAACACATCGACCTCTATTAATGTTTGTATCATATAGAACAAGCATATTGTCCTTGTATCTGTCTTACACTCCCTCAATGGCTCAAGGTACGTCATGAACTAGAAGACCTCTTGATCTAATGATATTCTCTAAACCTTTGAGAAACACGCCATGGTGCTTAGCATAAGGTACATTAAGAAATGTTAATAAGATATAACTTGACACATGTATCCTTTTTGTATGCAACAATCTGTACATTGATCCTAATTGTGCCATCACTGATTTGTAGATTAACTGAATACGATGACTATTACAACACTGATCCTAATTGTGGGACCACTAATTTGTGATGGAGTCCTTTGCATAGAGACTACAACAATCGTAGACTCAATTGAAGTGAGATGCTTTAGATGTTCCTCTGGCTATTGTATCTATAAACGCATATACTATTGGAGTCTAGAGAAATGGACTGTTTTGAAATAGCCATGCTTTTTTCTCCCATATGTCTAGTGAACTCTTAACTTTATGTCAACCATAAATATTTTATGGACATTGAAGAACTTGTAAACTACGCAATTAAATTGCATACCCCACCACATATGGACTTTTATGGTAAAGTAAAATTATGATATAAGATAATCCAAGGACCGTATATTTCACCTGGGAAAAAAAATGGATAATGAAAATTTATTTCTTCCGTATAAATCATCGTTTGTTGAAAATTCCATCACTTTTATTATTTAGTGATGACCTTTCAATGGCAACTTCCTAAACCCATCTCATTTGTAACATAGCAAAATTCTTGCTAAGTCCTGGGCGGCATCACCTGCAGGTTAATCTAGTACAACCATTTCCAAGAAGTTACCTAGTACACTGTTATTTAGTCGCAAAATATGACAATGTTAGAATGAAATGTTCATCTCTATACACTCAATTGGTTTGAGAAGCCAATGAGACTATAAAAAAAATGACATTTTGCTGTATTCACGGAGAAGACATAAAAGTAATATAGGGCATGTTGTCATCAATAGTTTCACAATTCTATAAAATTGAGCTGAAATGAAATTGATTCTATCATCCACGAAAACAAAAAGGTCGATGGGACCCAATACAAAAAAGAGCACATGCAGTCCATTACTGTACAAGATTTGTGAAGCCTTACCCGGAAGGATTTTTGAGGGCAAAAAACTTGACTTTAATGAGCTCACTGATGAACTATACTTGAAGGCGGCCATAGTTGGGCTTGTCTATCAAGGATCTCTAGGATATAAGATGCTAGTGCCGTCACTATAGGCATCTGCAAAAGCATATATACAATGGTTGATTAGATGTAATCAGATAAATGTATTGTTCTCAAACAGCCGTAAACATCAGGCAAATTTGAAGAGTGTCACATTCATCCTCAATTTCCCCTATTTTACGACATTGACATATCCTATTTTCATGTCACGGGCTCACCTGCCTGTCTCAATTCAGCGAAGGTGTGTACCAGTACGGATCGATGGAAATCTCTTCATGAGAAAATGTGCTAAAAATAAGCCCATGTGGAAGCATGACTTCGATATTCAATCTACTATTGAAATAGATATACACATACTCTATTATTTAAAAGAAAATGGATTATTAAATTGAACAAGAATGACGATTCAATGTCATCACTTGGGGAAATATCATTCCCATACGATATCCGTGTCATCACTTAGGGAAATATCATTCCCAACGATATCCCTGTATACATGTCATTTACATTGTCTATAATCTCAACACTATTCTATGTTGAAGTTTAGCTTCAACATTATACTATGCAATTAAAAGAATATTTTTTTCCCATGGCTTGTATTATTCCATTTACTTCAAGGCGACGGAAATTTGATAGGTTTAGAACACAAGAGCTAGAAGTCAAAGACAGATGTTGTTGAAGAATAGATATAAGGCATCTATTGGTTGAACAAAATATGAATGGAGATATGAATCGAGATAATTACTTAAATTAATGGAAAGATGTTTTGTATAGTACCACACTTTAGGAAGCTAAAAGAAGAGCACGTAAACATCTAGAAGTTATACAGAGACTAATTCAATCACTGGTGGCGGCATAAAATAAAAACTTATTGAATGACTAATACAAATTTATTCAATCACTGGTGACTAATTCAATCACTAGTGATAGGAAGACTGATTGGAGGAGGAAAGCCTATATGTGAAGTTCTATAAGAAACACCTTATGTAGTGAGAGCTAAGCACGAGAAGTATAGAGAGTAGAAGATGGAGATGAAGAAAGTATTCTCTTTAGCATTCAATTACAGCACAAAGTTAAATGGTATTCTCATAGTCGTGAAAAAGAACTTGTTGGATTTGTCAGACGAGGGTGCAGATCTACAGGATGATGCTTCAAACCTTTTGGGTCAGAAGGTCCATCTTCAACTAGTTAGCGAAGCACTTGATCCAAGTGAGTTTCAACACCAAAACCTATTAGGAATGCTATAGAACTTAAAACATTGTAGAATAAGAGACCTTGTAGAATGCGTGAGTTCCAACACCAACACCTATTAGGAATGATATGAAACTCAAAACATTGTAGAATATAGGGACCTTGTAGAATGCTCTTTAAGCAGATGTTATCATGTGATTATCAGATCGCAGTAACCTCTATCCTCAGATTAGCACCTCAGATTAGCAACTCGGCAGTGGAAGTTCTTTACCATAACCCATTGCTCCTCAGAGATTATCAATTCCATGGCTGAGTTGGGAAAATTATCAAATCAATGATAATTACTGTTTAAGGGACACCAACCCTCCCCTTGGATGAGCATGCCAGATAACCCTAACATAATATAAACATCATATAACAAAAATAAGATACGTCCTTTTATTGCGCAGAAACTGGCGATGGCAGAAGCAGCTCCCCTTCGCCCGTTGAAGACTGGAGCCTCTCCGACGATCATTTTACCGCACAAGAGATCCCTTACAAGGTCCAATTTTCTGTCAAATCAGACTTCGGCATACCTGGTGCAGTGCTCGTCAAAAATGAACACCAACACCAGTTCTATCTCAAAACCATTGTTCTCCAAATGCCTGATCAGAGTTTGCTCTATTTTCCATGCAATTCGTGGGTATATAATTCGTCCAAATACAAAACTGACAGGGTCTTCTTCTCCAACAAGGTGTGTTTTCTATGCTTTTAAAATCCACCCAATTCTCCAAATGGCGGCAATGCAGTTCTGCAGGTTTGAGATCATGGTTTTATGCAGGCATATCTTCCTTCAGATACCCCTGCCGGACTTGTGAAGCTGAGAAATATCGAGTTGCTGAATTTGAGAGGAGATGGGAAAGGTAAAAGGGAAGAATGGGACCGGATTTATGACTATGATACCTACAACGATCTGGGCAATCCGGATAAGGATGAAGCTTTGCAGCGGCCAGTGTTGGGCGGATCTGCCTCGTTCCCATATCCAAGGCGCTGCCGCACAGGGCGCAATCCCACTAAACGAGGTAACCTATATAAATTTTAGGTTATTATAAAAGGTATTCTATGTATTGTCTAACTATTCCTTATCTAATCGCAGATAAACAGTCTGAAGCCCCTGTAAAATTTCCTTTACTGCAGGACCCCTATGTGCCAAGAGATGAGCAATTTGGCATAATAAAAGGGTCCAGCTTTCTGGGTAAATCTATTAAAGCTACTACGCAAAGAATCTTGCCTATCATTAGCAGCGTTGTTAGTGCAGAATTTCAGTCCTTTCAGGATGTTAGATCTCTGTATGATGATCACATTGATCTCCTGTCCTGTGTAAATGATGATGACGAGAAGTATAATAAGACAATGACCAGCCCTTTAACTCTTATCAGCGAGCTCATTTCTGATGAAAGGAATCGAAGCTTGATCAAGTACCCTGTACCACAGGTCATACATTGTAAGTTGAAGAAGAAAATTGTCCTACCACTCTGATATGTTAATAATTTCCGGAATTAACAAAAACATACTCGGATCCAGATAGTGAAGTTGCTTGGATGCAAGATGAAGAATTTGGTAGGCAGAGACTTGCAGGGGAAAATCCCCTTGTTATTCAGTGTCTGAAAGTAATTCCTCTACTGAAACCTTAACTCGATTACTTGTTCTCATGTTTGAAGTGATTCTGCAGGAATTTCCACCAAGAAGTAGCCTGGATCCAGCACAGTATGGACCACCAGAATCATCTATCACTGTATTACATATTCTTGAACAGCTTCAAGGCTTTAGTCTTCAACAGGTAAGCCTGTAACAGTGTCAAATTCTTTTAACCTGTAGATATTTGAAACCCTTTTTCATATTCTAACTTTGCCGCCAAAAATGCAGGCACTACAAGACAAAAGATTGTTTATTCTGGATTATTATGACCTTTTCATGCCCTATATATCAAGGATCAACGAACTGAAGGGATCTCAAGGATATGCTTCAAGGACCATATTTTTTCTCACTAAGGAAGGGACATTGAAACCAGTTGCTATTGAGTTGGGACTACCACCACAGAAGTTACCAGGAAAGGTGATCAACAGGGTGTTTGTTCCTCCTAAGGATGGAAAGAGGGACTGGTTGTGGGAACTAGCCAAAGCACATGTTTCCACCAATGATGCAGGATATCACCAGCTAATCTCTCATCTGTAAGTGGATCACGTAGGATGTAAACAAGTAGTTATTTCAATTATAAGGAATAAACCCAATTTGTTCTGGGATTTCCAGTCTCAGGTCACATTTGGCCATCGAACCTGTGGTGATAGCTACTCACAGACAGTTGAGCAGATTGCATCCCATCAATCTCCTACTGGTGCCACATTTCAAGAACACTCTAGCCATCAATGCAAAAGCTAGAGATTCCCTTGTAAACGTGGGTGGAACTGTCGAGGGTAGCTTCACTACTGGAAAATACTCTATGGAAATCAGCTCTGTTATCTATGGTGCTACTTGGAGATTTGATGAACAAGGCTTGCCTGCAGATCTCATCAAGAGGTAAATTCATTCAATGTAGTCATCAAAGTACTATACTATAACTTGAAACTGTATTTACCTAAAGTAAAAATCATTTTGCAGGGGAATGGCACTGCATGATCCTGATGCAAAGCATGGATTGAAGCTGACAATTGAGGACTATCCTTATGCTGCAGATGGTCTAGAGGTCTGGAGCTCCATCAGACAATGGGTGGAGGATTATGTGGAAATATACTACCAAATTGACGAGGCAGTTAAATCTGACACGGAGCTCCAACAGTGGTGGACTGAAATACGAACAGTGGGCCATGGTGATAAAAAAGATGAAAAATGGTGGCCAGAACTAGATGGAATAGAGAACCTAACCCAGACCCTAACAACCATCATATGGTTATCATCTGCCCATCATGCTGCAGTGAATTTTGGACAGTATGCATATGCTGGATACATGCCAAATCATCCCACAAAGACCAGCAAGCTCATCCCTGAACCTGGATCCAACGAATACAAAGAACTTATGAAACATCCTGAAAAGTTCTTCCTTTCATGTCTTTCAAGCAAAAGTGAGGCTACTGCTGTGATGACTACCATTGAAATATTGTCTACTCATGCATTGGACGAACTATATCTTGGCCAGCCAGGTTGGGAGTACTGGAGCAGTAATGACAATGTGCTTGAAGCTTTTGGCAGATTTAGCAAGAGAATGGAAGATGTAGAAGAGATAGTAAAAACAAGAAATCATAGTGGACTCTTCAAGAATAGAGATGGTCCTGCAAAAGTTCCTTACACTCTTCTCTATCCAACTTCTTCAAACGGTCTAACGGGGAAGGGAATTCCAAACAGCATCTCTATCTAGGATATTACATTTGTATGGTCTAGGGTTGTATAATTGTTTGATTATAATAATTGTGTGCCATTTTTTTTTATTAGTTTGGTTTCGCGTGCATTTTTTAGCAGCAAATTACATGTTAATATTATGGCATATCTTTACGATCACACTATCTCCGCCCGATTTGGGTTATTAAACACATCAATGGAAACCCTTCCTGGCTAACATGGAAACACTTCTAAATTTCCATGAAATTTGGAAGGGTTTCCAACGCTTAATCTGGAAGGGTTTCTGCTAAAATTAGAATCAGTCTAGTTCTAAATTTTGTGGATGGAAGAGATCCACCGCTAATTCTAAATTTTGTGGATGGAAGAGATCCACCGCTAAGGAAAACCTTATGTTCTTCCCTCTTCCTTCGGCCGATATTTTGAGAGAGCTGATATTCTGAGAGAGCAAGTCTTTGATTCAAAAACGGTTCTATTGATTCAAGAACGGTTTCAGTGTAATTAGGGACAGAGAAGTTGATGTTGCCTTCAATTTTCGAAGTTCTAGAAGCATTGCCCCTGTTTTTATTTCTTATTTTTTGCGGCATCAAAAGGAACGCGGCATTAACACTTGTTCAATTTCTAGATTTGCAGGGTTTCCATTCTATCGAAGGTACCAATTCCCCATCCTTCTGTTTCGTACATTAAGGGAGCAAATTGTTTTTTGCCTATGAACTCTCTGCAAACATTTTTTTGATACCATCCCCTTAAACTAATAGGTACCATCTTTCACCTCAACTGTAAGTAAGAACTGTCTTCATGAGGGCAAATCTGAGCAAGAAAAATTCATATATTGGCCACCCTAAGTATATAATCCATCCACAACAAATGCTTGGCTAATGGCATGGCAAAGGCACAAAATTTAATGAAAGAAGGGAAGGAAAAAAATGATAGCCAAAAAGGAAGGCAAAAGAAGGAAGGATTTGAAGGTCGATGCTGCAGAAGAAGCATTTAGATGTTTTGAACAACCAAGGGCTATATTATAGTCATCTGCTGGAATTTCACACCCCTGGCTTTCTGCTTCTCTCATCTTCTCTAACAACCACTCTCGTGGCATTACATCTGGCAACACTTCTAGATCTTTTGAGGTCCTTGGCCGTTTTCCATGTCTTGACTTCCTGACTAGTCCATGACTTCTTCTAGCTTCCTCTCTTTTCCTTACGAGCGATTTCATATTTCTCTCTCCATAAATCCAAGCTATCACAGTTAGCTATTACCCACTTGTTTATCTCGAAGCGCATTTCTGTGTTGAGTTTTCGTTCCACACCAATGCCTTCAAGAACTTGTCCTGTATCTTCTACACATTGTTCTGCCTTCCCTATACGTGGAGCATCTGCGTCTAATGATGAGGTTGCCTCACCCATGAAGAAAAGAATCTCTTGTACATAATGCCCTTCAGCCATGCATGCTTCTGGTCTAGCCATTTGACGAACAAATCCATAGCGTTCCAAAAAGAACATCCAACGATCAGGGGCCGGTCCAACCAATTGTATTTCTTCTGAAATGTGTACTAAAAGATGTAGCTGGAGATTGAACAAGCTAGTAGAAAACTCTTGCTCTAATATGCACAATAATTCTGCAACTTCGACCTCCATCGTTGATATTTCAGAGGCATTGATTTCTCTTAACGACATCCATCTTTATAATAACGTAAACAATAAAAATTATCTTCCATAATGGTAAAATAAAATATATTGTCAAGTTTCTAATGTAATACTGTGCGAATTTGCCCAATCGATAAATTGCATCTCGAACTCTTGGTGTCAAGCAATTATCGATTGCACATGGTAAAAGATGCTAGACAACAAAGATGCATGTGTAAGAAAACATAAATGATGAATTTTTAGAAAGATATATATTCTTACCTGTAGAAACTTGTGCCAATTGTGTGATTTCATACCACTAAGTTCACCATCTTTAGTAAATGCTTTACGAACAGAGGCACTACAACCTATTGGTGTCCTCATATTGGATATCACTTGTTTGACCTGCTTCTCCTCTTGTTTGCTTAGTACCCAAGGTGCATCCTTGTACTCTCCATTATCCAATGGCCACAATTGTGGCATGATATTTAACTCTTTCAAGTCATTTCTACTTCCTAGAGTATCACACTTCCCTGTCAAGTGTCGCCATATTGAATGCCCAACATTTTTAAAGATGTGCATGGGGTCAAGCATGTGCAATTTTTAGATGTCGACAGTACTCAAGACGATAAAAAATAGAGAGCCTTTTCATGGCAGGAGGTGGAGTAACTAAACTATCATCAAACACATTTTGAGACTTACAAGCATCTGTCCAAGTACACAACCAATCCTCAGGAGTTCTTCTTTTCGGTTTCTCGATAGTTACGTTACCACGCATGCGATGTGTTAGTGGCAAAAATTTCTTATGGCCACGATATATTTGCTTGGATAGATGCTTTGACCGATAAGATGTTATGTTATCTCCACATGATGGGCATCCATTATACCCACTTGTTTGTAAACCTACATATGAAATTTAAACATTAGAATGAAGAGATTATTATATTATAATAAGATAAGTATGCTCAATGGATTGGATACACACCTGATGCAAGACAATTAATCCTGGAGAATCATGGATAGTGAAACAACATATAGCATGAAACGTAACGACATGAGGTGACCTTGTAACGTCATACATATTAATCCCCTTCCATAGTACTTGCAACTCTTCTATAAGTGGCTCTAGATACACATCCATATTTATTACTTGATATTTACCTACATACAACACAAAATATGAGGATGAAGCAAAATAAAAGAAAAAAGAAAGAAAAAAAGAAATAGCAAATAAAATACAAGTACCTGGAACAATAAATGTTAGTATAAAGATGCCCTGTCTTTGTTGCTAGCCAAGGAGAGATATGGTAATTCACCACCACGATAGGCCATACACTATGACTTGATGGCCTTTGACCAAAAGGACAAACACCATCCAAGCCGATGGCAAGGCGCATGTTTCTTGGTTCTTCTTTAAATACTGGCCATTTATCCTCAATGTGCTTCATTGCTTCACCGTCCACTGTGAGATGTAAAGTGCCATCCGTGCTGCGGTGTTTTGAATGAAATTCCACAAGCGCACTTAGCGATGGGCAACGAAAGATCCTTTGTAACCTTGATATGATTGGCATGTGATGCAAGACCTTCCTGGGAACTCTTGTCTAGACACTTCAAAGATAAAATCGAATGTCTATACTTTTAACTCCTTTTCAAACCTTCAATAAATAAATCAATGGTAACAATATATTAAGATTCAAACAATTGTTTTAACCATTAACTTGCTACAGTAAAAGCACTGTAGCAGAGGTATTGACCGATATACTGTAGCAGTGTTGACTTTGCCTTCGATAGCCCAAGAAGCACTTCATTCCGGCTCAGCACACCTGCATACAATATTCAACCGATATTAAACATTAGATCCTTCTTTTCAAGATCAAGATCCGGCCGTTATGGCGAGCCGATCGACCTGCTACCTTCTGGATACAGCAACTTTCCTTTTTCGAATGGGTATTCCCTCCATAATGATTTATCCCATATAGATAGTTGTCTCCAAGGGTTAAATTTCATTCCCCCTTAATTTAGTTTAACCATGCTCCATATAACCATGGAGTTTAACTCTTAATGCTTCATATAACCATGAAGTTCAACTCTTGACCTTAGATAGCTCAACCTTTCTCAACCTAGAATTTATCTAGGTCATATCACATTTTCATGCAAGATCATGATTATGACATGATTAAATTATACATTTCCCCCTTCATGTTATAATCACTGCACTGGATCATCCTCTTTAATTTTGTAAACTTCCCTTCAGATAAAGCTTTGGTTAAGATGTCTGCCAGCTGGCTTGAAGTATTCACATATACAAGTTTGACTGCATTCTTCTTTACAACTTCCCTAAAATGTAATTCTAACTCTATATGTTTAGTCCTCTCATGAAGAACTAGATCTGTGGTCATAGCAAGAACAGTATAATTCAGTAGCCTTGAATTGGTTATAGCCAAGCTCAAACAGAAGTCTTCTTTCCCATATTAATTCCTTAGTGGAAAGCAGCTGAGGCATATTCAGCTTCAGCACTAGACATACCTATTGCATTCTGTTTTTTGCACTTCCATGCAACTGGAGCCCCTCCTAAAAAGGTTAAATAGCCAGAGGTAGATTTTTGTGTGTCAAGGTCCCTTCCCCAATCTGCATCACAATAAGCCTGTAATTGCATGTTCTCTGTACTGTATGTTATTCCATCATTCATTGTCCCCTTAAGGTATCTTAATACCCTTTTTGCTGCTATCCAATGATCCCTCCCTGGATCATTGTTGTACCTGCTTAACATATTCACTGCATAGGTTATATCTAGGCGTGTCCAATTTGCTACATAAGGTAGGCATCCTATTAGTGACATATAAGGTATATTCCTCATTTCTTCCCTTTCCCCTTCTGTCTTTGGACTCATTTTGGCAGATGTCTTGCTTCCTGGCACAATGGGAGTCTTAGAGATATTACAGTCTCTCATATTAAATTTATCAAGCATCCCTTCAATATGACTTCAACCATTGTTTGCTGTCAGCTGAAACAATTGCTTCTTCATATGTTTTTGGGACTGAGACATCTAGATGCATTAATATTTCAAGTAAGCATAGAATCTCACCTTCATTATCCTCGAGTCTTCTGCTTTTGCCTAAGTCATCCCTTCCAAACTTTTCATGGTTGGTTATGCCTTCATCCTGAATTATTTCAGCTTCTGTCTTTTTCCTTCTCCTGGTATGGCCTATTTGATTTTCGACTTGTTGGTCAGCTGGATCTTCATGCTGCACATTCTCAGAATCAACATTAGAGTTAGGTAATACTTGTTTAATACTTAATCTCCTCTTCATTATCTGTATCAATAATCATTGCAGGCTTGTCTAGCTCCTTATCAAATTGTACCCTTTTATTATTCTTGCATTCAGCTATATTTTCATGGCTGTCAATTCTTGGCAGTACCTTGTAAAATTACTCCTCATCAAATAACACATCCCTACTTATTATAATTCTTCTTTTACTTGGATCATACAATCTATAAGCTTTGGATTGCTGATCATACCCTACCATGTAAGTTATGTAAGCCCTATCATCAAGCTTTTTTCTGAGCTCTTCTGGCACATGAGCATATGCTAAGCAGCCATAGGCTTTCAGCCTGACATAGTCAGGAGTCTTTGAACACCATAGTGTCAAGGGAATCTCTCCCTTGATGCTTATAGAAGGCAATAAGTTTTGCACAAACACTGTTGTCTTGACAGCCTCTTCCCAGAGAAAGTTTAGTAATCCTGAATACTTGAGCATGCTTCTAACTGCATTAAGTATAGTTCTATTCCTTCTCTCAGCAATTCCATTTTGTTGGGGGGAGAATCTGCATGTCAACTACCTCTCGATGCCAAGTTTATTGCAATAGTACTTAAATTCATTTGACAAGAATTCACCTCCCCTATCTGTGCGTAAGCATCTAACTTTTCTTCCAGTTTCCAACTGTACTTCATTTACAAACTGCTTAAACGCTTGAAGAGCCAGGTCCTTGGTACTTACACAATAAACTTTGGCCATCCTGCTATAATCATCTACAAAAGTTATAAAGTATCTTTTCCCTGAGAGACCGGTCACATTCAATGGTCCACATAAGTCAGAGTGAATTAAATCCAATACTCCTTTTGCCCTTTTTAAGGATTTCTTGAAAGGCAGCCTTGTATGCTTGCCTAGAATACATCCTGCACATTTAAAATTTTCATCTTTCATTTTGGATGCTTCAATCAGGCCCCTTTTAATTAAGAGCTCTATTGTTTTGGAATTCACATGACACATTCTTCCATGCCATAATTTAACATTTGAACAAGTCATCAGATTGATACTTTGAGCATAATGATCAGGATTCAACCCAAATAAATTCTTAACTCTCTTGCCAAAAAACTTCAGTTTATTATCATAAAACACCTTACATTGTAACCTTTCAAATAGAACTTTGTATCCAAGATCTACTAATTGGCATACAGAAATTAAATTTCTAATTAATCCTGGAACACAGAGTACTTCTATTAATTTGACAGCCTTTCCTTCTAAATCAAATAGTTCCAACATCCCAGTGTCTTTAATTTCTTGTAATTCACCATTTCCCAACTGCACATGTCCTCCTTTGACTTCTCTGCAATTCTTAAGCAAGTGTGTGGAAGATGTTACTGTCCCCTCAGCTCCTGAATCTATAATCATCATATCATGGTTATTTACATCATTCATCAAGTGATACAGTTCAGGATACTTTACCTCATCATCTTCATTTTGTTCATCTTCATCTCCTCGAGTCTCCTGAGTTAGGTTCAGTGATGGATTAGTTTTAGCTGTTCCTCTTCCTTTGGCAGCAGATCCCCCTCGATTTCCCCTGCCTCTGCTTCTTCCTTTGTAGTTCAGACCCCTAGGACAATTTGAAGCAACATGACCTTTTCCCTCACAATTGAAACAAATAGTGTCTTTTCTTACTTTAGGACAGTCAACCTTCAAGTGTCTATAATTATTGCAATTATAACATGGTCCAATCCTATCCTTATCACTATTATTACTGATTTTCTTTTCTTTATATTTTCCAGCATAAAGGACTTCAGTGGTCTGTCTGCTCATCATCTTCCTGTCCTATTTGCTTTTGCTCAAATTCTGTCCTTATCATTTGGATAGCATGCTCTTTTGATTTAGCAACATTTCTCAACAATGTAGCAAGATAAGAATTATGTGAAACTGCTCTAGAGATAGCCAATAGCTGATATTGCTCATTTAAAATGACACCTGCCCCTTCTAAGTCAGCTATTATGGAGTCAAATTTCTCAAGAAATTCTGTTATGTTTTCCCTGTCATGCAACTTCAACTTTCTTAATTGCTTTTCTAAAACATCTATTTGTGAGGAAGTTTTAGCTTCATAATTTTTGATCATGTATAGCCACATCTCTCTAGGACTTAACCCTCTTAATTTCAACTTAATCACAGGACCAACCTTGCAGCAAATGATTGCTTGTGCCTCCCTGATTTTAAGTTGCTCATCCACTTCTGTACTTGTTGCAGATATTGCTTGTGTTGTATTGTTGCTCCCTTCAGCAATTCCTGCACCTCCACCAACTGTTGAACTTTCTCCATTTGAGCTGGAGCTAGTTCCCCCTGCACTTGATGTCCCTATGGCAACATTAGTACCATAACGTCTACTTGTACTTGGCTCAATCAAGTACCACAGATTTTCAAACTCCAGAACTTCTCTAATACTTTTTTTCCAGATTTGAAAACCACTCTCATCTTTAAATACTTCTATAGCATTAAGTAGATTAGCACCAAATCTACTTGACATATTTACCAAACTCTGATACCAATGAAGAAAATAATGCTATAGTTTATCTTGTCTAGACACGTCAAAGATAAAATTGAATGTCTATACTTTCAACTCCTTTTCAAACCTTCAATAAATAAATCAATGGTCACAATATATTAAGATTCAAACAATTGTTTTAACCATTAACTTGCTACAGTAACTGTAGCAGAGGTATTCATGTTTAAAAAAATAACTTTGTTATTTGCTTAGTTTAATGCAAGATATTTCGTGGGCAAGGGTGCCACAAAGCCAATCTTCAAACCCAATCTGAGAAGGTAAGCTTATAATCTACAAAACCAATCTGAGAAGGTAAGCTTATAACTGTTTTGCCAATGTCGCTAGTTTTTTAATCATATCCTTAACCATTTCTTCCTTTGGTATGCAGCTAAATAAAGCAAGTGATGGGAAAGAAGATCAGGAGGGAGCATCAGATCACATGAACGTAGACGCACTCATTGAAGATGAAGTAGACGTAGTTGGATTACATGACGAGGTATATTACCATTAAGTTTTTTATTTCAGGAATTATTTAAGAACTTGCTAACCGTGGTCTTTTACTTGTAAACATGTAGGAAGAGGATAAAACTGATGTCATTGGATCCTCTGATAGTGATGCTAGCTCCTCAGCTGAGTCAACAAGTGCGTCAGGGAGCTCCAATAGCGAGAACGAGTCCGAAGAATCACCTACACCACCCAGGAAGAAGAAATCGTGTACTGACATTTCTACAGAAATTTATTTGCAACGTGGGGAGTCCAAGCCATCAGAGCCATCTATGTGAAAAAAAATTTATTTAAGTTGATGTATGAGAACTTTGATATGTTTTTTATTTCGAGTGTTCGTATGGAATATTTGAAATCTTAATATAATATTTTGTTTGAGCAATGATTTTTGGGTTTTATAAATGAAAAGCGTTTTACTTATTATTTTTACTTGGAATATAACGTTATAAAATTAATTAATGCCTTAATGAATAACAATGGAAATCAATTAATGCCTTAATGAATAACAATGCAAATCATGTACGAGCTTTTTTGTAGAGGCGAAATCCTTGTATGATATTAAAAGTAGTGGAAAATGTGAGATTATATTTGATACAACCAATGGTGCAACTTCAACCTCTATCTGATATTGTACGTGGCATTGTAAATGATGCTAAATTTGATACGAATCATGTTGAATGTGGCATTGTCAATGATGCTACATTTGATATTAATCATGTTAGAAAAGATGATACAATGGATGACGCTTGTGTTGACATTATAAATGATTTGCTTATAGCAATATAGATGATGCTATAGTTAACACTGTTATAGCGATCGTATTGATATTATGAATGATCTGATTATAACAATGGTTGTGATTCTATGATTGACAATATTTTAGCATTATAAGACAAAATACATGATACTATAAGTGCATTATTTTAGCGCACGTGTTGACATTATGAATGATTTTTCAGCTGACAATACTATACCAATATGAGGACAAAATGCATGAGACTATAGGTGATGCTAAAACTGATACTATTATGCCACCGCAATGCCATAAAAAATGATAGTACAATTGTTACTATTGGTGATGCTACAAGTGACGATATAGATGACGCAATATCATCAACAGCTACCGTCATTTATTATGCCAAAAATTAAAAAATTTGAATGTGCAATTTTGAGCAAATAAATGATGGAACTAGTGACTTATGACATCATCGAGAGCATGGTCAGAATCTGGGGCATGATCTGAAGCAGAGACAAGAGTCGAATCAGAACATGGAGCAGAAACAGGAAGAGCAAGGACGGAATCAGGAGCCCACGGTACTGCACGGACTGAAGTCGATGTTGGTGCAGAGGCTTGAACTGCAGATGAACTGGAACTAGAGCTAGAACCAGTAAATCAAAATGATCTAGTATGCCAATCAATCTGTGGGATATGTAGCTTGAGCCAGGTCAGACCCAAGACTACTGGTGCATGTGGCTAGCGATGAGATTGAAGGAAATGCTACAAGAAGCTCCCTCGAACAAAACCTAAAGAGACGCAGTGTATTCTGTGACTGTACCTGAGGAGATCTCTCGTCCATCAATCACTTCGATAGAACTGGGATGCTCAACCTTGCTTTTAGGGATGGCGTGTTTACTGGTGAACGCACTATCTATAAAGCAAGCATTTGCACCACAATCAAGTTGCGCCAATGCTTCCAACCTTCTAACCTCTGATTTCAATGATACAGAGATGAAAAATGCCTTATTGACCTTATCCAATGGAATAAACATGTCAAGCTGTGTGGGAGGAGTCTGAAAAAAGACGTCCAGCCAACGAGAGACTCCTACCACTCGGACCGGCCCCTAAAGTTTTTTTATTGAATTGAGTGCTTCACAGGGCATTTACGAGCAATATGACAAGCTCTTCCACAGTAACGGCAAAGATTAGCCTCTCCCCGCCGCTTTCTTGGCGGCAGATAAGGGTCCTCGAACTGCCCAATCAATCTGAATAGGCTCAGGTCCGGACCTGCTGGATTCTACAGATGAAACCGGGGCAGGCGTATCTACAAGCGCTTGTGTGATTGGAAAAACCTGACTAATCTATCTTACCTACGTTCGAAGAGCCGATTATCACAACGAACTACAAATCTGATGGCTTCTTCCAAAGTTTGAGGGTCCTCCATAGACAACAACATATTTTTGACATCTTCAAGTAACCCCCTTCGGAAACAATCTCGAAGTGCAACATCATCCCAGGTTGTATCTACATCAATTTGATGAAATTTTGATGCATGTACTAAAGCTGGACGAGAGCCTTGCCTTAGATTGCCGGTGGATCAGAGCAGGCAAGAACCGGTAAGGGACTCTGGTTCAAACTGTCACGAACCTACGCAAAAACAGGAAAAATATGTGGAAGTTACGCAAGAAATACGGAAGAAATATGCCAAGATCGGCAACAATCTGATATATGAACAGGAATCAAGAGTACAATGGCCCGAAGGCAAGCAAGAACATGAAACAGATGCCTAGAAGGCTCAAGACTAGCATTGAACTGGAATGGTTCGACGAGAAGGAGGTGCCTCCTTCTATATCTAGGCCAACCTTCTATTTGGCATAGGTGTGTGATTTGCAACTAAAAGGTTGCAAGTTCAAATCCTATCTTGTGCAACTGCTATTTTACATACGTGTGACGACCATCTCTTGTGCATAGGAGTATAATGCATGATATGAATATCTGTATGGTCATCACAGAATGCTCCCCTTCTAAGCCTATTTGTGTTGTTATAAGGGTTGCCTTCTATAACAAGATCAAATCCACTACTTCCTTTTACCAACTTTGATAAAACTGAAGTAATTAGTTGAATTATATCTTCGAATAATAAATAATGACCCGATCATATTATCTGATGGTCGCCTTCCAATATATGGCTCAGATAATCTTTCACTAATACTGGGGGCAAGCAGGTGTACTTATTATATTTAGAACCAATAAGGATACATAACTTGATATCAGAACCAGTAATCGCCAAATAGCATCTACACAACAAACACAAAGCTTCATAAATTGATAAGTTGTAAATAAAGAAAATAAAATTGTATTGTGACATACCAGCATTAGTTGGAGTATTTGAGACGTAAGAAGTAGATTTCTGACTTTTCTTAGATCCCATAGTTTCGCTCCATTCGGTGATAGCACTCTGACGCAAGAATTCAAGGGATGTTACTAATGTCGTAAAGTATAAACTGTAGATATCATTGATATATACATCATGCCTCAAATACTTACAATGGTATGTCATGGCCATTATGATCCTCAAAATGCATGAGACTATAGGTGATGCTAAAACTGATACTATTATGCCACTGCAATGCCATAAAAAATGATAGTACAATTGCTACTATTGGTGATGCTATAAGTGACGATATAGATGACGCAATATCATATCATCAACAGCTACTGTCATTTATTATGCCAAAAATTAAAAAATTTGAATGTGCAATTTTGAGCAAATAAATGATGGAACTAATGACTTAGATTGCTTATTCTCTTATCGTGAGCAGGAGCAGGAGCAGGAGCAGGAGCAGGAGCAAGGGCAGGAGCTTGAGCAAGGACTGGAGCTGGGACATCATCGACAGCATGGTCAGAATCTGGGGCATGAACTGAAGCAGAGACAAGAGTCGAATCAGAACATGGAGCAGAAACAGGAAGAGCAAGGACGGAATCAGGAGCCCACGGTACTGCACGGACTGAAGTCGATGATGGTGCAGAGGCTTGAACTGCAGATGAACTGGAACTAGAGTAGAACCAATAAATCAAAATGATCTAGTATGCCAATCAATCTGTGGGATATGTAGCTCGAGCCAGGTCAGACCCAAGACTACTGGTACATGTGGCTAGCGATGAGATTGAAGGAAATGGTACAAGAAGCTCCCTCGAACAAAACCTAAAGAGATGCAGTGTATTCTGTGACTGTACCTGAGGAGATCTCTCGTCCATCAATCACTTCGATAGAACTGGGATGCTCAACCTTGCTTCTAGGGCATGGCGTGTTTACTGGTGAACGCACTATCTATAAAGCAAGCATTTGCACCACAATCAAGTTGCGCCAATGCTTCCAACCTTCTAACCTCTGATTTCAATGATACAGAGATGAAAAATGCCTTATTGACCTTATCCAATGGAATAAACATGTCAAGAAGTGTGGGAGGAGTCTGAAAAAAGACGTCCAGCCAACGAGAGACTCCTACCACTCGGACCGGCCCCTAAAGTTTTTTGATTGAATTGAGTGCTTCACAGGGCATTTACGAGCAATATGACAAGCTCTTCCACAGTAGCGGCAAAGATTAGCCTCTCTCCGACGCTGCTTCTCGGCAGCAGATAAGGGTCCTCGAACTGCCCAATCAATCTGAATAGGCTCAGGTCCGGACCTGCTGGATTCTACAGATGAAACCGGGGCAGGCGTATCTACAAGCGCTTGTGTGATTGGAAAAACCTGACTAGTCTATCTTACCTACGTTCGAAGAGCCGATTATCACAACGAACTACAAATCTGATGGCTTCTTCCAAAGTTTGAGGGTCCTCCATAGACAACAACATATTTTTGACATCTTCAAGTAACCCCCTTCGGAAACAATCTCGAAGTGCAACATCATCCCAGGTTGTATCTACATCAATTTGATGAAATTTCGATGCATGTACTAAAGCTGGACGAGAGCCTTGCCTTAGATTGCAAAGTTTTGTGATTGCTGTGCACTGGCGATAGATGTCTTCAAAGTATGCCTGAAGCTCTGCATTGAAAGCAGCAAAATCTTGCAATTCTGGGGCTCCTTTCTCCAATAAGGGAGCAAACCAACTTAGAGCTGACCCTGTGAGGAGAGAACCAATCAGCCCAACTTGCCTGGATCGTAGGATATCTATGAGGATGGAGCTGGATCACAAGCCTAATCTGATTCAAAAAACCATGAAGCTTGGACCGACTGTCGTCAAACTTCTCTGGCAGGCTAATCTTAGGCTGATAGCCTCAATCCAGAACTAGAAGCGGATACATGTGAAGCAACACGTTCCTTAAGCTCTTTATTGTCCAACTGCAATTGCTGGCATACTTGAACAAGCTGCTGGACCTGCTGTAATAAAGTCAAAACCTTCTCCATAGATACAAAATCACCAAATATGAGCAAAAAAAAAAAAAAAAACTTAGGATCAGAGCAGGCAAGAACCGGTAAGGGACTTTGGTTCAAACTGTCATGAACCTACGCAAAAACAAGAAAAATATGTGGAAGTTTGCCTAGAAGGCTCAAGACTAGCATTGAACCGGAATGGTTCGACGAGAAGGAGGTGCCTCCTTCTATATCTAGGCCGACGTTCTATTTGGAATAGGTGTATGATTTGCAGCTAAAAGGTTGCAAGTTCAAATCCTATCTTGTGCAACTTCTATTTTACATATGTGTGACGACCATCTTTTGTGCATAGGAGTATAATGCATGATATGAATATCTGTATGGTCATCACAGAATGCTCCCCTTCTAAGCCTATTTGTGTTGTTATATGCCTTCTATAACAAGATCAAATCCACTACTTCCTTTTACCAACTTTGATAAAACTGAAGTAATTTGTTGAATTATATCTTCGAATAATAAATAATTACCCCGATCACATTATCTGATGGTCGCCTTCCAATATATAGCTCAGATAATCTTTCAGCTTTTCTAGCTGCTAATACTGGGGGCAAGCAGGTGTACTTATTGTATTCAGAACCAATAAGGATACATAACTTGATATCAGAACCAGTAATCGCCAAATAGCATCTACACAACAAACACAAAGCTTCATAAATTGATAAGTTGTAAATAAAGAAAATAAAATTGTATTGTGACATACCAGCATTAGTTGGAGTATTTGAGACGTAAGAAGTAGATTTCTGACTTTTCTTAGATCCCATAGTTTCGCTCCATTCGGTGATAGCACTCTGACGTAAGAATTCAAGGGATGTTACTAACGTCCTAAAGTATAAACTGTAGATATCATTGATATATACATCATGCCTCAAATACTTACAATGGTATGTCATGGCCATTATGATCCTCAAAATCTTCTCTTTCTGACCATGCTACACCTTCTGCCAATGCTCCTGATTTCTGTTCTTGTCTTTCAAGCAATATTCCCATTAAAGAGATGGATCCGTGGTCAGGTCCTTAAGCCTAAGCAGTTCACATTTCGTTTGTGACTGTGCTCTAAAATCGTTCACGGTAGCATCTATTTGAGTGGATATAGAAGGCCTATTTCCATGCCTTTTTTGGTCGCACCTAAGCTTAATATGTCCAGACCTTTTTTATTTTGCTAGAGAACAGCTTCAGGCTTTTCTTCTTTCCAGGACCATTTTCATATGAGAAGAAGTAGAGATGCAATAAAATTGCACTTCGAGTTCTTTTGCATTAATATTTAAACACGTTATATGTGAAGTTCTGGATTTGGTCACTCCAAAACCCAAGCGTTTCTAATATTTTTCAATGGAAATAAAAACTTCAAAGAGGATTGATGATCTGCCCAATTGATAAATGCGCTTCGCCTTCAAGCATTCAAGATGAAAAGAATTCAAAATTTATTCATTGGAATTAAGCTAATCTTCAGGGAATTATATGCAATTATTTATCTCCTAATTGCATCCAAAAATAGCTATAATGGACAAGATGGAGAAATTTTTCTAACCTCGTTTTGTGCTCCAAGCTGCAGCTCAAAAACAAGCCCTCATAAGATTAAAAACCCGCCTCTGCCTCTGCCAATATCAAACTTAAAAAAAAAAATTATAAATCAAAGCGTTCTAAATAATGATTCTAAGTAACGATTAGAATTATTCTAAAGCGTTCTGCCAATAACGATTGAGCTAAAATCATTGATCTGTAGCTTGCCTTTTGTGTGGAATGCCTTTGTCATAGATGTAAACAAGCACAAAACAGAATTAGAGGCATTTAGTAACAGCCAAATCATCAAAATGGGTCATTGTTTTGCTTAATTTTATAAACAGTGGGATGGACAGGTAGCTAAATGTGAATTCTGAACCAAGGAAGGAGCAATTCCCAGCTGGGATGGGTTTACATGCCAGCTAAATGTTTACTGCCTGACATGGATGGGTTTAAATTACTTGAATTAGTAGGACTGGAGATGGATCTTCCTGTGTCCCTTTTTCTTGTCTAAACAATCGCAGATCTTCAAGAAATATGAGTTCGAGCTATAGCCAAGTAAATATATTTTTTTGCCCTTTTTCCAGAGGTAAGTAAGAAGCATGTTACAGGGCAACCAGTAACTTAGAGAGTCCAAGGCATGCCAGAATTTGCAAATTGGAGGTATGTTGCACTTTTACTCCATTCTTTAAAAAACAATGTTGTTAGTACATTTTGCCATTCAAATATTATTGATTTTTCTAAATTTCTAACTCTTGTAGGCAAGATTCTACACATCGATGTGGGCATATGGGCAACATTTTTGAGTCATGCACACTGATCAAGTAGATCACATTTGATAGTGGTATTGCAGCATGCTTTGAGCAAAAATCTCAAGCGTCTGCTAGAGACAGTCAACCAGTAGAAAATGATCTCAATTATACTGGCCAAATGAAAGATATTATTGAAGTGGATTTTTGCTCCTTTAAAGTCAATCTGTTAAAGGTAAAGTGGTTCAAAGCATGTTATCGAGGGAGACACTGCACAATGAGACAACATCCATCAGGTTTTTATGAGGTTGATTCTACTAAAATTTTAAGAGAAATGGATGAGCCATTTGTTTATCCTAAACAAGTTGAGCAGGTTTTCTTCCATAAAAATAAGAGTGATACTAATTGGTGGATTGTGGTTCATGCAACACCTAGATCTTGTCGCATGATTGATCCTTCTACTTTGCGTGTGGACTTGACATCTTCTGAGACTGATCCAACTCTTTTACTTGAGGGAATTGATGTTATACAAGATGTGCAAGATGATATCAATCATATGGTAGATGATCAGGTAGAGGATCGTGATTCGAGTGACGATCGCAGCAATTTAGGTGAAAATTTAGTTTGTCCACCAACAGAGTCACCAAATAATATCTTAGATTATGATGTTGAAGATAATGAAGAGATTGGTAACGAGGCCTCACATTTACTTCATCTACAGCTTGGTGATGATGAATTAGAGGATATTGCACATGATATAAGAGATGAAGTGGTACTCGAATAGAATTTTTTTCTTTCTTGTTCTAATATTATCATTTTGTATACTTTGTGTATGCAAGTGTGAAAAAGGTAGTGCCATTATGAATGATATTAGAATTGTCGTGAACATTAACACTTGTACTACTATTATCAAATAACAACGAGCATTGATAGTAAGAGTGATGGAAGTTGTGATATTATCTATGATGCTATTATCATCACATATAGCGCCATATGCTAGCACTAATATAATATTGTCAATAAGTGAAACTATAGATGAAGCTATGGGTGATACTGTAATTGGCATAATATATCACTCTTGTATTGTCATTAACATCATTCGAGTAATAAATGATGGTAACTTTGATAGTAAGAGTGCTGCAAGTCATGATATTATCCATGATGCTATTATTAACACATATAGCGTCATATGCTAGCACTGATAGATGAAGCTATGGGTGATTAACTGGCACAAGTAGAACACTTATATTTAACATCATTCGAGTAATAAATGATAGTAACGTTAATGCAATGTGTGATATTAATCATGATGCTATTAATAACACATATACTATCAGTAATTAGCACTGATATAATTGTTGACCATATCTATGACGATGCTGATGATGCTGTACATGCTAGAATTTTGTCATTAGTAGTGTCACCATACCTTGAATATCATTATTTATATCATTTGGTACTTTTTGAAAATTTAGGTGATATTAAAGTGATGAAAAATGGCTATCCTCTTGTAGTGGCTCTTGCTCATGTTCCTGTGCCTGCTCCTGCTCCTGCGCTTGTAGAGGCTTCCTCACGCCCTCAGTTTCGTATCTCGAAGATTTCACTTCATGAGTTTATTAAATCTGGAAGCAGATCTGTTAGGTATTTGCAATTCAAATTCATCCATCAGCTAGCTCTGCACCGGTGAAGTCTGCCCTAATTTTCCCAGATAAATATGGCAACTTCTCTGATGTTTTTGACAAAGTCAAGGCCAACAAACTTCCAAAGCATCGTCCATATGATTGTCTTATTGATTTGCAGCCCGAGACAATGCCGCCATATGGTCCAATATATGGTCTATCTCCCGCTGAGTTGAAGGTTTTGCAGGATTATATTGAAGAGAATCTAGCCACTAATTTCATTTGACATTCTCAGTCCCCTGCTGGATCGCCTATCTTTTTCGCCAAAAAGAAGGATGATTCTCTGCGTTTGGTCATTGATTATTGTGGCCTCAATAAAATCAAAGTGTCAAATCAGTATCCACTTGCTCTTATCCTAGAGTTGTTGAAGCGATTTCAAGGTGCGCATTATTTTACGAAGATTGATCTGCAGAGTGCCTATAATCTTATCCGGATCCGAGAAGGTGATGAGTGGAGAACAACTTTTCGTACTCGATATGGCCATTTTGAGTACACAGTTATACTGTTTGGGCTTACCAATTGCTCCAATAGTATTCTAGCATATGGCCAATGATGTCTTCCGAGAGTTCTTAGATACTTTTATTATCATCTATTTGGATGATATTCTTATTTATTCTATAAGATTCTCGAAGAACATGAGAGGCATGTTCGACAGGTCCTTCAGAAGCTTCGTGAGCACGGGTTATATGCCAAACTTGAAAAGTGTCAGTTCGAGCAAAATAATGTGGAGTTCCTTGGCTATCATATCACACCATATGGAGCCTCTATAGACCTTGGAAAGGTCAGTACTGTTCTGGAGTGGCAAACACCTTCATCCATTTGAGTGTTCAGTGTTTGGTCATAGAGCTGCTGCAAGTACTGCTCCCACTGCCCAGGTGTGATGTCCCCTGTAGGCTGGGCTGGCCTTCAAAGCACTCTGTGCCAAAAGGTTCGAGGATGAGTATCCAGCAGGCCGAACATCTCCTCCTGGTGCCTGGCAAGGTACCGCGCCTTTGTCTCCTTCAGATGGGCGCGGTACTGTGTGGTGGCCTGCAAGCGGGTACCTGGATCCAGAATGTGACAGAGCTGACGCTTGCATTCTTTACACTCCGCATCAAACCACCTGTTACGCGGAAAGGTTGATGTCCCCGAAAGGGCTACGCCGGGGGGGTCCCCCAAAACACCGGCACAGGCCGCGATCCGTAATAGCTTCGCCAAACCGGTCTGTCTGCTGCTCTAGTGTGGGGGCCTGCAGAATTGCTGGCAGGGCGTCCATGAGCTTCTCGGCGTAGTCCTCTACCTGGTCATAATCCAGTCGCAACTGAGGATGGCGAGGGGCTGGCATAGTGGAGGTTCTGGCGAAAGGGCAAACCTCGCTCCTGTTAGTGGGTGGGTATATTTCGGGTATATGCTATTATATATCCAGATATTCTCTATAACCAGCCCGCATATTTCGGGTATATGCCATTATATGTATGTCCAGATATTCCCTGTAACCAGCTACTGCCTCAGGTAATTTGCCATTGGATCTCGAATGACCTCCTCCTCCCTTTTCTTCTGACTGATCCATGCGAACAACTAATATTGCAAGAAAAATTACTTCCATGGTCGTAGCTCTCTCGTATGTCGACACTAACATACTGCAACTAACTTGCGCAAAAAACTTGTTGAGAGCACACTCTCGAAGAAACTACTATTCATCTTTCTCATGTATTGGATGATCAAGTTCGAAGATGTCCTTGCATTTCATTCTTTTCAATTTTATGCAAAGATGAAACCCGTTCTTGCTACATATCTAGAGTAGAAATGTTTAGCTTTACGAGAGTATCTCCTTGAATGAGCTAAACCTTTTCTCAGCTACTTGCTTCTTTAACAAGTTGCCTCTTAGTGGAGTTAATAAATAGAACTAAGCATCGTTCATGTTGGAAGTCAGAGTGCTCGTTGTCCAATTATTATTAATTGGGGTCTAGCCAAGTTCCATTTGTGCAAAATAAACAGTAAAGGAGTCTTGCATAAATTATGATTGTCATACTATAGCTTTGGATTTGATTTGAGAAGTTTTAGAAACTTCAGCTGATGCAAATGTGCTTGAAAAACCTTGTAGAAGTTAAACATGACATTGGATTTTTGCTATATCTTTTGTAATGTAAAAGGACATGTCAAGTAGAGCCATGTAGTCTTAGTGGTTGAAAGAGTAAAATAAGTTGAAATATCTTTATATTCTTATGTCATTTATGTTTCAAAAGTCGGGAATATCTTTGAATAAAAGTCATGATTTCTTTACCTGTTCTAATTGAATGTTTTGTGTAATGTTTGAAATAAAATTTTATTTTTACTTATGTTTCTATTGCTTGTCATTACAAATTCCATATTTGCATAAATTATATTCTTAAACAAGCCTTTGTTGTTACAAAATCAGTTATTACGTATACAAATTGAGGTGTAGAATTGCTAGTGGAGTACACTTTTTGATGAAGCGTTTGAGCACTTTAAGTGCTGAAAATTGCGGATGTCGAAACCTGTCACACCCTTCTCTTTGTCTTGTCCCTTTTTTCCCCTGCGTGCAAAAGCTCAGATCAATGGAAGACGGTTGATGATGGAGGTATGGAACGAGGATGATTTTCACAGCATCAAAGGCCTGTGCAATTCAGTAGTGAAGCCCTACGAGGAAGAATATTAGTTGGAAAATAATATCACATAGCGAGATTGGGATTTATAAGGACAAGGAAGCTGAACAAGAAAAAGATAAAATGGCACTGTGCAAAGGAGCATCTTCAAGAGAAGTTGGAAACACTCTGTTGGAAAAGCTACATGAATTGTCACGACAAAGAAGTAAGAGGTTTTTACTTGACTTCATCTTTGCAGATGGCATTTCCAATATACATATAGATGAAAACTCTAGGAGAAGAACAAAAAGGAGAAAGGTGGAGGAATGCAAAGAAGTTGTTCAAGGTATTAGAAAGAGAACAAGAAGCAAGGTGAAAGAAGTAGCAAGCAGTCTTATTCATGACACCACAACTATCAAAATGCTTTCTGAAGAAAATGCAGATTAAAGCCCCCAATTTTTAAGTGAGCCTAATGCTAAGCAAGTGATTGATGCCCCTACAAAGCTTGGAAAGTCAGTTTGGGATGTGCTAGCTAAGGCCACAGCTTAGTATTGCTTAAGACATTGAATATTGTTGATTTTTTTTTTTTTTGCATTCACTGTAGGATGAGCAGTTGATTCTGTTATATAAGAGAATAAAGGTTTTCCATATTCAACCTGTCTTTCATTTTCATTTTCATTTTCATTTTCATTTTCATCTTCATCTATTTATTCATGTAGTAATTGTTGTTGTGTAATTGCTGTTGTGTAAGTGTAATTGATGTGTTAATTGCTGTTGCTATTGTGTTGTGTAAGGCTTTTGCAATCTTTAGACAGCTTGGAATCTATCCTTAGTTTAGAAGAGGCAGTCTTAAGGAAAGGATAAGAATTGATCATCATCCCAAGATTGAGTCACTGGATCATTCTCTTTATCAGAGGAATTATCAGAATTATCAGAGTCTGGGTCTAATTGATGAGAGCAAACCCAATATTTAGATTGACAACAAACATTATTATTCTCTAAAGCACAATTTCCTTTATTAATACCATTAGTCTCATTATTTGTGTCAGAGATATCCATATTGACATCCAAAGAATTGAGAGCACCCGTCGATGTTTCATTTGAACTTTCTGCTATTTTAGCTTCCATTGTGGAGACCATATATTCATGTCCTTATCTTCACCGTTAATCTCACATGTAATTCCACAATCTGTGTCTCCGTTTGCATTCTTAGCTTATGTCAATATCATAATACTATCTGTGTCTGAATCTGACTTGCTGTCCAACTTGTCACATTTATTGTCATCTTTTATGTGACCAATTGTATTCTTACCATTTTCCTTTGATTTACTATGATCTACATGTTGATCCACCCGATATCCCACAAGCAACTCAGAAAGTTGTCTGGCTATAGTCTCAAAAATGCCATGGTTGCATAATTGAACTTGAAGATCCGGTGGATCCGAGAGATCAATCAAATCTCCATTGTTGGGGGGGTGGGGGAGCCATATAAAGATATTATTTATTGAGGGAGCAATGGAAAAGTCCTAAGTGCCAGTGTCTGTGATGGGTGTAGAAGCAATAGAATTAATTGGATCAGCTACAAATGGAGGTATATTATTTGGGATATTTGTGGTGCTTGGGGATTGAGGAGGCACAATCAATGGCTCAAAAGTATCTGCACAAACGTCATCAGTTAAGTCAGAAAGAATAGCAAATTTATTACCACATTTTATTTTATCATCATAGGTATCAATGCTGATATCCTTATCAATTTTCTGGATATTTTGATGTTGAAGATTAGCTGGAGATTCTTGCTGAATGTCTTGGATCTGTTGCTGTAAATGCACTTGAAGATCCCTTTTCTTAAAAACTGTGGAATGAGCAATAATGACATGCTCATTTGGTTTGGAATGGATTCTACATTTGTAGTAGATAACTTCTTCTCCATAATTAATGATTCTCCATTCTCTTTGTCTTTTGCTGTATTTTTATTGTTAACTCTATTGTGAATAGCCTTATTTTTCTCAATGCCAGTAGCACTATTTCTCTCAGTTGAATAGATTTTCAAAGTAGAAGATCTATTTCTTATGTTTGCCAATTCTGCATTAATTGTAGCTCTTAGCTGAGTTGCTACTGCTGCTCTGACATTTGCAGCCTCTTTAGAGTCATGTGCAATATGTTCCAGAATGTTTCCAAGATTAAACTGTTTCTGAATTTGATGAGATTGATGGTGCTGCATTGGAGATTTTCCTTTCAACATCCTCTTGTTGTGTTCAATATTCTCCACCAACAGATTATTATCTGTATTGCATTTATTTTTAGCAAGCACTCAAGATGTTTCTGTGGCTAAGAAAGGGTTTCCCTTGTTGTTAATGCAATCCAAACCCTTATTCAGGATCTTTACTGCATTTTGAGACTAAGCAAGAGAGTTAGTGAGAGTTTTCATGAGTTAATGGCTCAGAGTTTAGCTAAGATTGTTTTAGATCCCTTTTCTTTTGAATTCTCTTTTTGCTGCCATTAACCTTTTTCCATACAAATTTTTTAAGCTGAGATTGAGATCCCTGGTGTGGAAGCTGGTGAGTCTAATGCTGAATATGTGTAACAGAGTTTATTTGTTCATATCCTGACTTAATATGAATAACTTCATGTCCTGAGTCATTTTGAAGTTGATGAGAAGCCACATTATAAGGTGTTTTTGAAGGTCCATTATAAGAATGAGTAGTTGAAGTAGTTTTTCTCTGGCAAATAGTACCAGAAAAATGTCTGCAATTGCATTCATGGCAATAAGTCGGCAGGCCAATCCATCTAAGTTGAATTTGATTGCCATAAAAGTCAAGAATTGGGATAGAACAAGGAATAGGTTTGGATATATTTAATTGAATAAAGCACATAGGCGGCTTATATGGGCAATATTCAAGACAAATATAGTTACCAAAGGAATTGAATATAGAGAAACACTCTTCACCCCTCGTAGATAGGGCTTAGATCACTCATAGTAATGTAAGCAATGAAGAATTTATGAAAGTCATCAATAGGTAGGTTAGGATTCCATTTCAGGAAGGAAAGTTGGAAAGTTTCAAAGATTGACCTACCATACTTAAGTAGGAAGTTGGTAGATCTATAATTCCCACATTCAACAAGAATGTATAGAAATCTTAACCAATAAACAGAGTTGATCATAATAGCCTTGTTAAGTCGAAGAAGATGATCCCAAAGTTTTTCTATTGTGATCCCCACTTTATCAGCAGAGACAATAATAGCAGAAGAAGAATAGGTTTTAATTTTTTCTGCAATAATAGGATGGTTAAGTTGAATACCTTTATAAAGTTGAACATTAGGCCGAGTCATGTATTGAAGATGATCCAATGTGTCGACAAGTAATTGGTCGATAATCTCTGAATTGGCCTCAATTTCCATAAGGTAGTGGGACTCCATTAGCATTTAGGATTGGAGTTCTCGGAAGACTAGGATCTTTTGAGAGATTATCCCGGACATCGAAGAGAAGTGATGCATTTCTTTAGGAAAAAGGTCCAAATCAGCAAAGTCACCAAATTTAACAATAGAGGAAGAGTTTTGCTGGACTAAACTTAACTGGTTAAGAAGATCGCCTTGCTGGGATGGAGAAAGTCGCATAAAATTGTGCAAGAAAATGAGAGATTCTGTGTTTAGGGTTTTTGGGATATTCTATATTTTTTTGGCCATTTTCAAGAATAATGATCAGGTGAAAGAAACAAGCAGAGGATAAGGAAGAGGAAACATTTTTCCTAATTAACCCACATTCATCTAATTAATAAAACATTCAATGAATGAGGCGTGCAATATTAATTTCCATCTAAACTCCTGCTTTGAAATGAAGAGAGTTTCTAATGACTCAAATGTCATTTTGGCCTATAAAAATAGAGGTGGCACTTTTGACTGAAAAGCAAAATTTGGCATGACCATTTTTGTTCTGTTTTAGACCCCATTGACTTCATTGAACCTCTTTATATTCTCACCACATAAGCCCTTCCAATATGTTTCTATACTTCTACAAGAACGCGTAAAGTGGCTAGAGAAAGAGTAGCCGCAAACTTTTGTAAGTTTAGACCACCTTCAATAAAAATTTTTTTCCCAAACAATTAAATTCCTATGCAAAGTAATCAAAAGTGCTTCGATCTAGTTGTAAAAATATGGAAGGCCGCCCACACAATTAAGGGAGGGCGCCCACCTACGGGGCCACCCCATTTGACGGTAACCTCTACACACGCATGATAGTAATCTCTAACAACTTTGTTAGGATTCCCGCTCTGCCACAACGAACCAGGGATCCTCTGTTTCGGGTTTTGAGAGAACGCTTTAGGGTTTCTTGGAGGAGCATGATGCCATACCTTCTGTCCTGCGATGGAGCTAGCCTACACCATAGTGGATTACCCCAGCATCCCATTGGCGCCTAGCTAGACTGCAACGAATCTGAAAACGTCCTCAAGAATGCCTCTATGGTTTTGAATGGCGACCTCCAAAGCCCTTGAATGGTGACATTTGAAGCTGGATCATCGATTTTGGAGGGAATCTTATTTAAAGGAACCTCAAGAATCGGATGAGCAAGTAATAGTAAGGATTCTGCACTCTTTTTCCATATCTAGCTTTAATTTCTACTTGAGCTTATTTTATTCATCATGCATCTTCGAGGCAGGAAGATTGTTCCTCCTCCAGCCACTGATCCAAAGAGTGTTGACAAAGTTAAAAAGTCTAGCAGACCCTTGATCCATACTCCTGTTCCTCCATCATCCCTTGGTAGCAAAAGAATTAGATGTGTTAAGAGGGGAGCATGGACTATCGAGGCAATGGAAGAGGCGTTAGATTCTGTAGATGGTGGCATGTCCATCAAAAAAGCCTCTTTGCATTATGGCATTCCTGCTACCACATAACCAAATGGATGTATGGTGAGTGTGAGGTTAAGGGAGGATCTAAACCTAAAGGCCTGACCATAGATGAAGAAAAGAAGTTGGTTGAATGGGCCTTGCAGTTGTGTGATGAAGGGAGAGGAGTATCTCTTGGAGTTATGAGAGAGAAGGCAGCAGATATGTGTGCCAATAGACACACTTGCTTCAAGAACGGAATCCCTGGAGACAAATGGTGGAGAAGCTTCAAGGGTAGACATCCTGAGGTGTCTCTTAGATCCACACAATGTGTGGAGGTGCAAAGAGTGAAGGCTCTTAATTCTGCCAATCTAACTGCCTTCTACACTGGCCTAAGAAAAGCTTATGATAAATTTAATTTTGATCCAAATTTAATATGGAATTGTGATGAAACCGGGGTGCGGGTTGGTAGCAGATCGTGGATGAGGATTATTGCAAGAAAAGGAGACAGAAATATTACTCAAACCATCCCTAAGAATAGGGAGTGGCTAATCGCCTTGTGTTGCATAAATGCTGCAGGCCAAAGCCTTCCCAATCTCTATGTCTTTAAGGGAAAGAAATTAAGGGACAGAGACCTTCTTGCTGGATGTGAGCCAAGAGCAGCCATGTCATATCAGCCAAAGGCATGGATTACAAATGATCTCTTTGATGCATAGCTAGAACACTTCAAAAATAATGTGCCTGGAGGAATCAGTCCAGAAAATCCTCACCTCCTGATCTGTGATGGCCATGGATCACATGTGAATCTGAAAGTCATTCAACATGCCAAGGAAATTGGCTTGCACATATTTAGACTGCCACCATATACGTCTCACAAACTTCAACCTCTTGATGTATCATGCTTTGGCCCCATGAAAGGAGCTTTTAAGGATCTTAGATCCAGATACATGAGGGATCAGGACCAAATTCTTGAGCCTTCCAAAGAAGACATGGCAGCATTGGTCTTTGCTGCACTTAGACAATCATTGAGTGTTAACAATATTAAAGCAGGGTTTGCTAAAACAGGTATATGGCCATGGAAGATGGTTGTGCAACCTGATCCAATTGCTGAAAATTTGGTTGTAAGGGATCGTGAGGATGAGGGTGAAGAGGCAGGAGCAGATGAGGAGGAGGGAGCAGATGTGAATCTTGCTAATGTACCTAATATTAGGGTGGATTTGGGGTCTCAAAACAGCCTCTTATCAGTCATTCCACGTCATATTTCCGCTCCTTTTTTCCCATGCCACCTAGGATACCAAACTCTCATAATTACAGATTTGCTTGAAATATTCTCCCGGAATAAGGGGGATCACACATTCATGGCGCCATATGTATTTAATTCTGTTGGTTGTCAGACAGACTGATGCAACACGTGGCGCTTCTAAAAAGCCACTTGCATTATAGCATACCGGCAACTCATGACGGTGTCTCTTGGTTTGTCAGATACCAAGTGTGCGCGTCATCGATTCTTGTCTTGCGCTATTTTCATTTAGAGGCCATGGCCATACAAGCTTCCCGCCTTCTACATTTCAAAATTTGAATGTGTAGGTTGAAGCATTGTATCGGACTTTCATTTGGAGGCGCTGCGATTGCGCCTTAACCGGGATCTTTACTTCATCCCAATACAAGCTTCCCGCCCCCTACAATTCGAAATTTGAATTTGCTTAATGTATAAAAGCATGGATTGTAGGAGAATTGACTTTTCGATTTCCATATGCACGTTGCAAATTTCAAAAATGAGGTTAGTACGGACGTTCGGCTCACACGAAGCGAATTGTGCTGGGGCATACAAATTGTACACCTTCATTTCGTGCCGTGCGATCCACGCAATATGGAAGTTCGCACCGTGCGATCCATGCAGCATCTTGGTATTAAATAGTATGTTAAATTCGAATTATATCGGTGTTCATTTTCAGGTTAAACTTAAATTTCATTTTCAGGTTTAGGAATAAGGTTAAAAAGGGAAGATATTGGATATTTATGGTATTATGCATGGCTCAAATTTCGAGACATGCACATAATGGCATTTAATGATGGTTGATAGGACTGGAATTTGAATCATTCCTACGATTTTCACGTCTAATCCATATATCTATTCCAGCCTAATTTGGTGCCCATTCTCCGCCAATCTTTGCTAGGATCCTTCGCCTAATTTCGCTAGTCCATCGCCATGAAGAGATCAGCTAGGGAAGAGCCGGAGGTGTCCTCCAAGAGGCGCCTATTACGGCTGGAAGAGATGTTCCCTCCGGCTGCTCCCTCCCCCACCACGCTTCTGCTTTGAATGTTTCCGATTCCTTCTAATCCCTCCGATGAGGAATCGAGAAATGAGGAATCGAGGAAATTTCTCGAGCAGAGTTCATCACGTGTTCTTGAAGGTCGGAAGGAGATTCTTCGAGAATGAGTGGTCTACCCAAGGAGAAGAAGTCAAGATGATGAAGAAGATGAAGAAGTTGAAGACGAATCCGGGCCGAATTCGAGGGAGTTCATGGCATTGCTAAATTGTACATGCATGTTTTCTTTCTTTTTCTTAAGCATTCAACTAACTATTTTTTATTTTTTTGTTTTGCGCGATCGTGGAAGCGTGATGAATGAAATTTTGTTAGGCGAGCACCCCTTTTTTTTTCTTAGCCTCCAACACCTCCAAATTTCATACCAACGTGCCTCCAAATTTTCTATCTTTTTTAGGGAATGTACATGCCTCCCGGGCTATTTTCTTACCATATGACCGCAAGCCTCCTGCTTTTTGTTGTGAATAGTTGAAGCCTCCTCGAAAGCATTTAAATTTCCAAAATGATGTTCTGATATAAAGCCATATGGCCACCTAAAAATTTTGAATATAAAAAAGTTTTTGCTTCTAATTCCATTTGAATACCTAACTTGTTTTTTTTAATCGCATGTTTTGGTGCTTATAGGATTTGTGTATATGACAAGGGCAAATTAGTGTAGGCAATTGTGTGAATAGAGCTGAATTGGATGAATGTAGGCAATTGTATAAATTTTATGAATGGATGTGAATTGTATGGAAATATGCAATTTTATGATTGGTTGTTTGTTGTACTGCAAGGACATGGACATGTATGTATTAAAGATTACCCCAAAACAACCGTAATGTTTTAAGTACATAAAAATGCCACGTAAAATGACACAAGTCTTTGTAATTGTTAAATTAATTCACATGGTCATTACTTTTCATTGAAAAGAAATCATAATATGATATTTATAAACTCGCCCAACTTACATCAAATTGTTCTCAAGAATCAAAACCAACCTAAAATCGATCGATTCCAAGCACTTGATTGTATATGTACAACAAGTGCTTGCAAGGTATGAATCCTCTTATCCTTTCCATGTGGATGAAATTCTGGACAAATGCTCGCCCCTTAATGGATACTATGTATGTGCTATCTTCACGCTTTGACTACATAGTCCACATGTTTATTTTTAAGTAGGTCTTCTCTTGCAATGTAATCCACCTTCATTCTCTTTGACCGCTATTTGCATCTAAAATACTTTACCAACTCTAGTAGTACATAAAGTTATTAGCCCTTTTCAAAAAGCAAACACTTTATCAATAAATGAGCACGCCACATATCCACACTTAACTTCAAATAAGACACATATATATTTCTTTTATTAAAAGATAATCAAAGTAATTTTACTATAGGAAGTCATCTTTTTTCCAAAAGATCACATCAACCAATTTTGTATAAGCTAAAAAGGGTTGAATATACTAAATTCGCATGGTGTGATCCACTTTCTTGTTTGTTGTCAATAGATAATAACACCAAGTCCCTCATCAATAGTCTCCCATTTGCATATAAAATATGTATCATTCCAAGTTATATTATGTTTTATGAACTAAACTTTTTCAAAGAGGGTCCCAAAGCAAAATACAAACACTTAATCAATAAGCCATCTCTTTACCAACAACCAAAGCTTTATTAAATAAGATTTTTATGTTATTTTATCAAACCCAACAATGTTTCCATATGTGACACTTTGTGTTAACTGATCCAAAGGCTCAGGAAAGCAACATTTTATACAATATGTCTTTTGAGCATTTTGTGTCGTGGCATTAGTAAACACCTCTAATGGAGCAAATATTTTGTAACTCATTTTTTCAACAACCCTGGATGCACATCTTATCAAACATTTATTCATTGCAAGGACACCATTCTCATAACTTTGAGGCTTGCACTATTCGCTTAAAAGAGGTCATGGGACGACTTTCAAGCTCAACTCCCACAACTTTACAACATAAAACTAGATGCCCATTGCCTTGAATGTATACCTTGGAAAAGCATGTCTCTTATGTCCATTTGTTAAACAACAACGATGCTAGTAATGCTTTTCCCTAGTCTCAAATCCCCGACATCTGATAAATATAGCCCGAAGAAAAATATTTGATTCAGTGGGTGAATATAAATCAAGAAGAGGGAAGAAAAAAGAAGCAAGGATCACATGACGCGAAATCTCACTACACATTTACAAAGTGCATATGCATTTTCACATGGTGTGATCCATGTATTATTGAGGGTGCAAATTTGCAAATATCCTCCTCTTCAAATCCCTTCCCCCCCTCCCTTCCCTTTTTTTTTTTTGCAATATACTATCCATAGCATTTATTTTGAACCCTATAGTTCTACCCATTCATTGGCGTATGAATGTCGCCCCCCATGATGTAACTCCATAGTCACCCTTCGTTAAGAATAGCATTCTCACCCACGAGCCTATGGATAGATATCCTTCCACAGTCATACCGTTATTGTTTTGTAAGTGATGAACTGCAGAAGTAATGTAGGAGTACTAGGAGCAATGATGGATGCAATTAGAGATACAGATCGGTCGTTGAATTGTAAGAATGAATGGCAGGGAGCAATACGATGAATGGGAAGAGCCGAAAAGTAGGAAAAACTCGTAATGAAAATTTGGGTAATAAAACATGGCATGTAATGTACGTTTGCTTTTGTCCACATCGCCTCGCCGTTGTCGCTAACTCTATGCTCGCCCCTCATTGATGCTATAACATACTCACCCATGAACCTTTGGAGACATAACCTCCTACTTCTTGACCTTGAGTGTTCTCGTAAATGGGGCAAAACAACGATTTTCTATTGGAGACTTGATTCCAAATGAAGAGTGAAGGCGAGAGGATGCACGTGAGCGCTTAATGTGAACAATGGAAATCTTGGTGCCAAAATTTGATAAGGTGGTTGGTGCATGTGGGCATGTGCACGAAAGGGCGGAAAAAGTAGCCATTATTTTGGTCCGCGATCACGATTTTTCAAAAATGCGGCCATTAATGTGGTTGCAATGAATGCATAAACATGTCCTATGAAATGTCGCCACGTGGATGCCAAGTAAGCCCCGCCTCTTTCTACTTGCCAACTAATACCACTTTGAAAAATGCGCAAACGCCATTGGTCGCGAAAACATGATCGTGGAATTCCGGCATCAAGTTATGGGCCATTTTGAGACCCCAAATCCGCCCCTAATGTGTGCATGATGCCAATGTTTATGATGTTGCCACCGCTTGTGATGTTGCTGCACCTATTGTTGCTCAAAGCCTTGCTAATGTTTCTGGTCCAAGCCCCGGCCAAGGCACCTCCATCCATTGCTGGTCCAAACCTTTGCCGTTGTTGCAGATGTTGGTGCAGCCACATCTCATGCCTAAACATGCATGTTAATGGCCCGCCCATTTGTAGTGGTCGCCAATATAAGGGAAGTTCTAGCAATCATTGCTAGAGCCAAGAGAAGTAAGTTGCCAATTGTATTAGCTCATAAGCCCATGGTTACCTCGTGATGAGATGATCAAAGCTAAACCGATGAGCATAATAGGCGTGTGGAGGTTAGTAGACTAAGGGAAGAAAAGCAAATTTAAAAAAAAAAAATTCAAGCTCAAAAAAGATTGTCAAGGAGCATGCGCGCTTGGTAAGGATGGAGGCCAAGGCCTTGAAGGAGGTAGAAAAGTGTGCTGAAAAAAGGCTAGAAGAAAATGCTAAGAAAAATGAGGGTCGTCTCGTTTAATGGAGATGGCAAGAGAAAATTAAGCCTTGATCAGATTTTGGCCCATCTAGGCCTTTCTCAAGGAGGTTATTAATGCTAGAGGAGGGCAAGGATGAGGCTAATGTTGAGAAGGGATATGCCCCTAAAGTACATGATCCCCGCCAAGCATATTATTCATGATGTGCCAAAGACAAATTGTCCACCACATTGATGACCATGAGGGGGAGGGACAGACTATGACATTCACTATCAAGATCCGCAAGTAACTTATTGGACAGCCAAGATCCATATGAAGAAGACGACACTTGCTTGCCATGTAGCCTTGAGGAGACACATCTTTGTTCATGGGATGAGAGAAGAAAGAAATAAAAGGTAGAGATGGCTAAACCCTTTGAAAATGTTGCTGATTTTTGGATTGAACCCGATGCCTATCATGGTAGGGATGTTGGGGACAAAATCAACAATTGTGGCCCCACCACTCCTAGTTTTAGTGATGATTCAAGAAGATATTGGAATTGGAAAGAAAACTAAATGCTTGGTTATATAGGGAGGAAGGAGAAGCTCACTTGAAGAAATTGGGAATGTAAGCAGACAATGCTTCCAATTTTGTTTTATAACTCAAGTCAATTTTGTATACATGTAAGTGCTTGAGTTTAGCATTAACATTAGTAATTGTTAGGGGCAGCACGTTTGTGGCTCAACAAATGAATGAATCAAGTAAATTAGTTTGGTATCATTCATGTCCCAACCTCGCAATCATTAGAGTTTTTGAGGTCAATTAAGGGCCCTTACTCGATGCCACGTCAAAAAGCTCGCGGCCAATGGGGAGCCGAGCTTGTACAGAGTTTTTTTACCGAGCCTTGGTTTCGCCATTCCAGGTGTCAACTGCACGTAGCTTCGGTAATATCCGTGCCTCTAGCTTCGGGTGTCAGACTACACACGTAGCAATTATGACCGTTAGCTCCCCGCCCTCAATTCCCGCCCGGTGTTTTCTTCAACAAAGTTTGCGCTAAGATCGATTGTTCGCGCTTGCCAAGGGAACTTCGATTTGCTCGGGAATAGCTTCTGACCAGGTACAAAGTGAGTTTCGACCACAAAAAAGCTTCGATCAAGGTAAAATCACCGAGCCTTTCCTAGTATTTCGATTCCGCTCCACATTCTAATTTGAATTCTGTGACTTTAGATGGCTATACGCTCTATCACAATAGGAAATGACTTTGAAAGCTTCGTGGTGTCGACCGGGAGCTTTATTACACTCCAACCTGGAATGCGAGATGAATAGCGAGTCAAAAGATGCAGGAGAGTGATGTTTCTGCACATTGGAAGGCTTTGGTGGTCGGTTTTCGATCAGGCAAAGAGATATTTGTACAAGTGAGTCATGTATACGCTCCAACAAATATGGCAAAAGAAAAACTAAGCAAGCGAAGAACTTTTCCACGGTTAGAAGCAAATTGTAAGTATGTACTTCTATGCAATCCATATCTAAATTAGTTCAGTTACTTATCTAGTTCATTCCTATTCTCTCAGATTTGTGTATATCCGATGTGTAGAACACCTCTTCTCAAAAGAGGTGTATTCCCATTGCTTTCACCAAGACATGAGCTCCTTGTTGTTCTGGTAGCATACCGTGCAACTCACGTAAAAGGGGTATATAGTTCCGAGGTATGAATACTCTCCACGAAGATCCAAGTTTATTGAGCTTCCATTGCCCAAATTTGTCCCAGCTATACTTTGCGAGCCTCCGATGCCACTGGCCTTACTAGCACGGAGTAAGTTGTCACAGAAATGTTTCATTTTTCATTGAAGGAGAAGGGAGGTTTCACGGGCATGTGAAAACAAATTTAGGAATTGATTTGTTCATTGCCTTATTCAAGATGTTTACGATTCCGGCAAATGGATAGTTTTTTAGATAGTCTATTTCTTGAAGGTTGGAGTGCTCAACTTCATGATGGAGTTGAATCTCCATCAATGCGATAAATCAAGACATGGTTCGGTTGATATTGCATCCATATAAGAATCTATGTAATATAAATATAAGTGACGATTAATTTAAGATCTATTGTATAACGATTGAAAGGTTTGTTTTCAAAGTAACATAAAAATTAAAGTAGCTAATGGCGCGCGAAAATATGAATATCATAAAAATAAGTCAGTAGAGTTTTCGCACCGTGAGGCACCTGCGCGTAAAATTATGTATAACATAAAATATGGAGTAGAGCCAAACCGTAGCTACTCGCGCGAAATTCATTAGAGGTTTGATGGGATCACTTAAGGGCCCAACCCCGATGCCGCGATGGAAACCCACTAGGGTTGAGGCCCGGGAGACTCTAGGTTTCTAATGAACAAAGTTGTAGATTCAAATCAGATTTCATTAACAATCTCAAGAGCGCGGGTTACAATGCGATTTGCCATATCCATAACCAATGGTTACATGCATTTCAGATTGTGGCTATTATGCAACACTTTATTTCTTTTCTTTAGGCGGCTATACGATTAGCGAATTTTGCCATGTCCACAAACCAATGAATACATGCATTCGCATTGTAACCAATCGTGCCCTTTTTTTTCGTACTTTTTTTTTTTTTTTTTTAAGGCGAATTCTGTTCTTGGTCCACGTACCGACGGATACATGCATTAAGATCGTAATCATCGCCCAAAAAAAAAAAAAAAAAATTTTTAGGGGCGTGGTTAAGGCGCAGAATTTGCCATGTCCACAGCCCGGACCTGGATACATGCATTTCGCGCGACCGTGGCACGCCATTTTTTTTTTTTTTTTTTTTTTTTTTTTTTAGGGCGTATTTACAAAGCGAAAATTTTCCATGTCCATGACCACAGATACATGCGATTTCGTGACCGTAACCACCGCGGCCTACTCTTTCATAGTCAATGTGACAATAACTAACGAGACTATTTTTGAACTCACAAAACACTACCAAAAATTTAATGAAACAAAAAAGAGTTGTCATTGCCTAAATATCAATGTTCATTGCTCTAAATTACCGAAAAGCATCCTCATCAACTTCCTCCCTTCAATTGAACCTCTTCTTGTATGTAGGAAATATAAATAAGAACGTTGTTGTTTTGTAATCGAAGCACGGCGGCGTAGGTGTCGTATAACATAAAATATGAGTAGAGCAGACTGTGAAGCATTTGCGGCAATTGTGCATAACATAAAATATGGAGGTAGTGATTTCGCGACGAGCCACGGTATGTAAATTGTGTATAACATAAAATATGGAAACGCGATAAGTATCATAGCCATCGCGCTTAAATTGTGCATAACACAACATGGAAATCAGCATTTCGCGACCGGTGAAGCTACTTGTTGGGGTCACCTGCATACCGTCGCTATTAAGGCACTCCACCAAACCATCACAACCGAAGGTAAGCTGCTCAATCCAGAATGGTAAAGAGTAAAGCGCAGATAAGGTAATGGGAGCTGTTTGAGCACATGATATGATATAGTAGAGAAAGAATGGAATTTTCAATGGAAGTATCCGCTATGGAGTTTGAGGAGAGATAGAGTGAGCCATTGATGCAACTACCAGATACAATAATTTTGCCCCGACAAGATCGCTATGGTAGAGTGTAACAGTCTAACAATGCATATGGGGTATTCTTCATAGCTTCATGGCTAGAGCTCGACCTCGACTAAACTATGTTATATGACCGGACGGTTTTATCGAAAGCATGCAAGCTTTTAATTAAGATATTTCTCGGCGGCTGATCAAGACCGACTAGGGAGGTTTTGAGGAGACTCAAATTTAACCGGCAAGGTGAAAAGGCAAAAAAAGCTCTGTACGTACTGCGATATTATGTCTAACACATACATGATTTACAATAAGTCAAACCAAGATGCCGGGTTCTTCAAGTAGTGGAGGTCGCATAGAATGTTCCTCACCACCAAAGAGGAGCAACAGATCTTTAAAGAAGCTCCACCGGAAAACTAGAGAAATGAGGAGGTATTGGAAGAGGTGAGGTCTCGAAGAAACTGCCTACTTGGGGGTTATCGGGCATATCCCATTTATGGCTTCAAGTTTCTTGCCCTTCCTAACTCCTGCTGGAGTTGTTTAATTGCTTGACTCATGGTGGAGGGAAATCATTTTCTGTGCAACCCTTTCTATTCCTCCTCACAAAGGATTTCATCTCCTGGTCACCAATTTTTTATTTTCTACCTCCACCATTGAGCTTTGCAAGATTGTTGAGACAACAAGTAGTTCCTGCTAAAGCTTCATTAACATCCGATAAAATTCCCTTGTAATTGAATCATACAAGTGGTTATACATAGTAATTTGGAAATGTGGATCGGGTGATACATTAACCAAATTATTACAAGAATTAGTAACTCCTGCCGCCCTCCCTATACACCACAGACTGATGCAGAGTGGAAGTTTGATGGCTCGAAAGTGAAAGGATCACATGGGATACAGCTTTGGCCTTTAGCCCGGAGGTCTATATTCATGGTTTTAAGCCGCAATGCACTCATCTATTGGTTAAGCTCCGCGAAGTCTCATTCCGTAGCGTGCACTTTCAGCACTTGCACTCTAAATTGACTTCTGAATTAGCTCTGGATCCTCAAACGTAAGTGGCTAGAAGGAAGAACACTAAAGGAACAAATGAATTTAAACCAAATACCTTTGCTATTGGACGCTGCAAAAGACCGGCGAACCGGAGCTTTGTGGATTGATTCAGGGAGACTTTTGCCAATAAACGAGTTCGTCATTTGTCGGGCAAGAACTGCCATAATTCAATTCAAAATCACCGGGCGCCGCTGGTAAGATCGCTACCGATGGCGCTGCATGGCAAGGTCGATGGCGCGGAGGGCAAGCTCGATCGACATGGTGGGCTTAAGCTCACGGCATAAGCTCGGCGGTGGGAAACGAAAATCCTAGATATAATCATCAAATATTCGTGTCGTTAGGAAATAATGATTGCAGGTTAGCCCAGGGTTGGGGTTCTGGAGGTTAGGTAGTTAGGTTAGGGGGGAGAGTGAAATTTAGGGTATGGAGGGGGGGAAGCTAGGTTCGATCCTGACGCGGCGTACTCTAATATATTCTTAGGAGGTCCTTATTTGACCCTCAAAACTCCCCAAATGGCAATGGAAGGTAAAATCGACCGCTACAATTGTATTTAATATGCTTAATGGTTTGAACATACACCCACCGGTGCCGCTAACTCCAGGCAGCTGGATCACTGACCAGTCCGTTGTCGCCCATGTTGGATAATCATTGCACCATTATGTGGTAACAAAAGCACCAAATAGGTCAGTACCAACCTCTGGGCGCGGGACCGCACTAAAACCGCGGCTATACTATCACTCTTCACTCATCTAAAGGTTTTAGACAAACCATAATGGCAAAGATGTCGGCACTATATAGGTCTTGTACTCACCACAAAGGATGTGGAGCCAAAAACTCCTATCACCATCTGGCTACCAAATCACCATAAGGTAAAACTACCTTGTTTTAAGTCCAAATTCTTTGCTGATGCTACTTCGATTTTTCTTGAAAAAAATATGATTATGTGTGCATTGGGATCTAGGGAGTAGGCTTAATTCCATCAAAATATTCCGATTTGGCATATTTCAGACCATATTAATTAAGATTGTAGCTCATTGGCAAACCGTGGTGGGCACCTCCCTTAAAAAGCCAATGGCTTGTAAAACTTACATTATCGCAGCCTTATATTACACATGGTAAATTAATCAAAACATGGTTTTCGGTTGGCAATACGTAACTGGAACGAAGTAATACCGA